>BQKZ01002608.1:40127-58651 GCA_036244855.1 Temnopleurus reevesii | reverse complement strand
CAATTTCTTTCAAACTTACAGTGTGTAGCTCAATTATGTATAAGCATGTGAGGAAGAACTTACGAGATTTTGGGTTCGTGGGGTCAAAGGTGGCAGTGCCCAAAATGTGTAGAATGTTTTTTATTTCTGATGGCATGGAACAAGCCGTATTTATCTTTCTGATTGCGTGATGGCGGAGGCATAAATTTCGTGTGCGGTCGAGGATTCATCTAGTTTTAAATGCACTGATAGTTCAGTTTATGCATCTGAGGCACAGTGTGTAGCCTTTTTTCTCTTTTCATAAATAATGCAGCATAAATTCCTAAGCTAAACCAACTCCAAGTTCTAGTGCTCTTATAGTGATCCTCAAAATCTGGACGATTGTGAGTCAAGCCGCCAATCATATTTCTTGATTGGCTTGTTTATTCATCGAAAGATGAATCCATTTGACGAGATTGATGCGATCCTCTTCTGAGAAAGATGCCGTCACATGACGATCTCGAGTGGTCCGTCCATTCTTGATTGGAATTGAGTGAGTCATAATTGTCTGCTCGAAATCAAATTCATGTCAAGGGTATGGCCAGTTTACAAGCATGACCATGCTAATACAGTATATCGATGCAGGACAGGATAAAAGTTATGTTTTTTACTCTAGGGGCATTTTCTGATTTTCCTCTTGAAAATAGCCCCACAATATATTTTACAAGCTATTTTTGACCAAATTAACTATGAGTGAGGTTTGTCTGCTGAAAATAATTTCAAATTCATGACAAGATAATGGGTAGATTTAACGGGATGACCTTATTGAAAATTGTTTCGAGTGGGTCTTGGGAATACACTTTCAGAGGGGAAAAATTTGAAATTTGAATGAAGTAATTAAGTTTTCAAATTATTTGTGACCAAATTAATTGGGAGGGGGTCCGTTTCCTTGAAATCATTCTTAGTCATGGGTATGGCAAGTTTGCAGGGGTGACCATCGTATTATGTTAATGCATGGTGAATTTTAAGGAGGCAGAAAGCAGTGGGTCTCCAAATGTACACCTTCAAATACAAAAAAAAAAATAAAAAATTTGAAGTGGGAAATTCAGTTGATAAATGATTTGTGATCAAATAAATAGTGAGTGAGTCATAATTGTCTGCTTGAAATCATTTCAAATTGATGTCAAGGGCATTGTAGTTTACGGGGATGACAGTGCAAGTACAGTGTATTTCAATGCAGGGTGAATATGGAGAGGGTGGTTTGTGGATTGCAGAATTCATAGAATAGAGTGTACACTTTCAGAGAGAAAAAAATTAAAAGTTGAAATAGGAAATTACATTTTTAAGTGACATGTGACAAAATATTTGCCATGTCAAATCAGCTTTCTTAGGATGCAATTGTAATTGACATTTTTATCTGTATTCCTAGAAGTAAGGTCTATTTTTAAAGCCTAAGCAAGGCTAGTTTTGTATTCAGCCTTTTCATCCTTTAGAATTATGGTTGCTATGCCAAAGTGAGGCAAGTCTTCATGTGTTATTCTTGGTTCTATTGCAAAAAGGTCTGCATTTTAAGCCTAGGAGTGGTTCTTTATTATGCAAATTTATTCCAAGATTGATATGCCAGGCAGGCAATTAAGTTCTTTGTTGTTGGGTAGCCTAGCCAACTCCCTTTCTTGTTGATCTTTAGGAATGGCAATCAGGTGGTTTTCTTGTGCATTTGGGCTGGGCAAATGTAATTCCACATTGTATCTTCAGTTTGTGGCCAGCTTTCCTGAAGAGAGGACCTATACAGGGGCTGGTACAGCTCCGGGCAGCCACACCCGTTATTTTCCCCAAGCATTGTCAAGTCCCGCTAACAGTAAGTTGAGGTTTAGATGTTGTTGTGTTATAGGGTAAATTAGAATAAAGTTTTAATGGCTTTCCAAAAGGAAAATACTATGTATGCCTTTAATTTTATGTGAAACATAAAATGTTCAACTTTATAGAATTTCCAGCTAGCACATTTTTTAAATGTATGTGCACTCTTTCAGTATAGAAATTGGATTTTGTACTGCTCAAAATAGAGCTTAAAGAAATTCTTACTCTTACAGTTCTCATGAATACTTTTGTCATAGAAAGTCTGTTTGAAAGTGATATTTTATGGTAAAATTTTGACTGATGCTTAATGGCTTATTATAAGAAAGGTTGTTTATGTACTGAATGTTCACCTCTTTCAGACGGCCGTCTTCCAGCGTTTTCCAGCATTTTCCAGCATTTTCCAGCGCTTCCAGCGTTTTTCCAGCTCTAGTCTCTTCAGAGTTAATTATCTAGAGAGTTTCTTCAGAGTTTACTAGAGAGTGTCTTCAAAGTTTTTCCTCTGCGGTTTCGTCAGAGGTTTCGTCAGCGTTTTCTACAGAGTTTTCTCTCTGGGAAATATACGAGATGGAAAGTACACTTCAAGCATCTACTGAGCATATTAAAAGTCAATAGTATTTCTTCAGGCCTTCGAAAGATAATACGGATCGTATATTCGGATTGGAATGGTTTAGAATCCGTCGATGTCCACACCCATTTAGCACTTCATAGTCTGCAGCGTGCCATGGAACTTGTATTCTTCGTCCGCCTTTATTCTTCAACTCATCGTTCTTCGTGTACAAGTACGGTTGCTGTATCATGAGAGCTGCATGAAGAAGAGACCTCGATCCAGAAACGATTAATAAATCCGTTGTAGACTTTAATATTCGACTGAGCTCATGTTATGGGACACGTTTAGTAGCAGTTATTACAGGGGACTATTTGTGCGCAGGTGATACCGGTATCGTATTAATTGTATTACACTGTATGTCATTGCAGGCCTATATTCAATTCATATTCAAATGTAAAACTGAAGTAGTATTTTGTTTGTGTAATTTTGAATCCAAGTAAAGTTTACTTTAAACGTTATTTCATTCTTATTGGTCTAGTTTTTCTTGAGTCATTTGGTGTGGGTGGTCATGCAGCCTGGGTTTTTTTCATTTCACTGTTGATAGACAAGTCAAGTTCGCGAATTAGAAGGTTTTTGTACACTCTAAATTTGAACTAAATACACAGAAGCTTTGAGACAGAGTGTTTTCCTGCTAATTTGTGACACTCTTTTATCTAGATTCTCCATCTCTTGTAGTAATCATTTTTATTTTACTCTTTATACATGTACATACCCAAGTGCGTATAATAGACTTTCACTGTCACAAATGTCTGCCGCCTTCAAAATACACTGACGCAATCACATCCACCCAGCATCTGAATGGAATTCCCAAATGGATTGTTACATAACTGAATTAAACATTTTGCCAAGTTCATTTCCTCTATCATGGTTTTGCCAAACCACATTTAAGGGGTGTTACACCCGTTGGTTTGTATGAATTTACGAATGACTAGCAGCGATGAATCTGAGAGATGTCAAAAGGAGAAACCTGGGAGATATATTCTTCCCTGTAAATGGCTTGAACAACAAAAATGAATGAAAATTATGTAAATATATAAATTGATCATCTTGAAAAGTGTGCTAAGACTGCCAATAGGTAGGTCTATGTGTTTTTTGTAACCAAAGGTTGTTCTTGACAACCAGGGGCCAATTGAATGAAATGGTCTTAGGTACCTTCTTTCTATGACGTCTTGACTTCTTGTGCCACCCTCGGCTCTGAACATAGACATAAACGTTGATACATCTATTGTCGCGAGGGTGGTATAAGAAGCTAAGATGTCATAGCAAGAAAATGATAGCTAAAGCCCCAGTCACATATGACCCCGGAAGCAACACGATTCTCCCCGATTCGTTGTTCTGAGGCAGTCAACTGTGAATTAACGAAGAGTCGGGTTGTACCGTGTTGCTTCCGGGGTCCTATGTGACCAGGGCTTAAGACCATTGCATGCTATTGGCCCCTAGAAACTTGCCTGAGGCTTTCCTGACATAGCAACAAATAACTGGTTTAAGTATTATGATGTCAATAGTTTCTTTGGCAAGAAACATGCATAAATTTGGATCTATTAGTAAACCGGCCCATGCAACTGCGGCCTTTTCGGTGAACTTGGCAATGAGAACTCTCTTGAAAAACACACTCCTGAATCCCATAAGACTGATGCAATTACCCCAGAATATAAATAACTGTATCTTCTCCTCCATACATTAGTGTAGAAACCACAAGTGGGGGAAAAGTCTAATTAATTGACGCAATGATACCACAAAATACCTGCTGTCTCATGGTAAGAGTAGCAAAGGTGGAGAAACTTTTAAACCAGAGTCTTTCTCCAATGTATTGATAAAGAGAATGGAGAAGATGAATTGATCTTTTTGTATCCTTCACAAATTCTCTGGTAGATATTGTCAACACTGGGGCAAAACAAAGCAAACCTTCAAAACAAATACAAGTAGCAGCACTCTCTTCAGCACCATTCTCTCGCATGCATAATACACATAGGTTAGGTACCAGAAAAGAGGTATTATTTTTGTAGATCAGTTGTTTTATATATAACCCATATGTGGATATGTTCATTTTTTCCCAAACAGTTTTTCTGTAATATTCATAGTCCTTCAAATACAGATCAATTGGGACCTTGTTTTAACAAGTTTTTACAGACTCTTGCTACATGTACATCATTTTGTGGATTAAAATCTGTATTATTCAATCATGGATCTTTATTGTTTGTGTTTATATAAAAATTCAAGCGACGACAACAAGCATCGGAGAGTTGTACGAAGTGTTCCGAGTTTCTGAGCTTGGCAAGGTGCGTAAGCAAGGAAATGTTTAAATATCGTTGTTGCCAATACGCAACACGCCGTCCGTTCGCGCTCGCAACTGGAAGTCCTGTCGATCATGACGGACTGACTTTAAGTACTTTTCTTCCCAAATTCTGAATGTGATCTGTCGCTCTTTTATGATTTCCGGTAGGACTGTTTTCCGTTCATCAGCTTTAATCACTTTTGTCTCATTTGTCCTACCTATTTTATAGTCCTTTTCATAGTCTTCTTTCAAGGATGACACCTGTACTCTCCTTTCTGAGCTTGGTCATTGAGCTATTCCGGATGTGAACCTGTTCAAAATTGAGTATTATTAACCATTACTTGTACATGTGTATGATTGAATGTAATTAATTGCAGACTTCTGTCCAACTTGTCCATTTTTCATGAATTGCATTCCAAGTGGCAAAACTTCTTGATGCAAACTGTATGAGGTATTCAGAATAATAAAATGATATATTAGTTCAATTTTTGAGAGGAATTCTTCTTACCCCACCCCCAAAAATGTGCAGAAAGAGATACCCTGCTCTTTTTGGTGGTGAGCGCATCTCAGCCGTCTTTCCGTATTCGCTTTCCCTCCAGCTGGCGATGGTGATGCAGGGAATAATTTTCCTGGTATCGCATCGCACTTTGCTATTGCTGTACATAGTATGTTTTGTGTTGCAATTTGTTCACATGTATAGAACTGTACTGTAAAGTATTGAAAATATTTCCTCAATGCTTGTAGCTGCTAATCAAATGTGAAAAGTAAATTGTTCCCTGTTATGGAGCTTACCACTAGCTGTGCTCAGTCTTTTTTTCAGGACTCATCCTAAGAAAGGCATTTTTGACACTTTGTGAAAACGCAAACTTACTTGATTACTTGCGAGCTTTTTTTTTAAAGTGTGAATGGTCCTGCATTACAAAGCACCTGCTTGGCACTAAACACCACAAAAAGGTCAGTTTAGATGACTTCAGGTACTTTCTATAATTAATATAGATTAAACTCATCACAACCAACAAGCACTGACAAACCACACACCTGTATGCCAAGATGAGGTCCGTATCTTTGTACAATCACACCACGGGACTGTTTCACCAGTAGTCTTGTCAGCCATTTCATGCTCTTGTCCAATAAGATTGAGCATTTTCAGTAGCTTATCACCAAACCATCTGTCTGTTCTGCTCGTGAAACACACCCTGATCTATGGGAACCTCTGTTGTGCTCCGTCTGTGGCCAAAAAACACCAACGTATTAAACGGGGAAAGGGTTTCTGTCAGTTTTTGGCAAGATTTTGCACCTTCGTGAGGCCCTGGGTCACATTTAGCCTTGCCTCAGTGGGTGATATAATCAATTTAATCTATTAAAAGATATCTTGGAGCTTTTGTTTCACCTGTTGTTCAAAATGAAACTTTTCCTCAATTGCTTGAATGGCTTTTCTATAAGTACATGAGACAGGTATGATCATATATTTGGTTTGCAAGCCACTAATGTTGTTACTCATGAAATGCATGAAAATTTAGGGCCATGTGTTAGATGTATGTAAAACAAACACACAGGTGATAAGTGAAAAACTGGGCCGGTTGAGTGGGGATATTCCATTCTTAAAGGGTTCTGAGGCCAAAAATATTCATTTGCGTATTGGTACTATAGGATACACAAACAAACACCCTCAAACAACCCATGACGTTAAAAAGGTGTTAAGTTTTTGAAGTATTGAATTTTAAAATTGGATTGGTACTCATGATAAATCAAATGACAATTTGTTCAAAGACAAAGACATGTAGTTTGTTTACATAGAGACCTGCACACAAAGAATGCACAAGCTTTTATTTAATCAATCCTTTGTTTCTCTTAGATTGCTTGAAGGTTTTGAACTCTTTCTGATTTCATTTAAAAATGTGATATTTTCATAATCAGAATATATCCATGAAAGTTACAGTTATAAATAGAATTTGAACTTGCAATGAACTTCATTTGAATAATTAACGCTGCTATTTTTGGAGCACAAGTCTATAAAAATAAGAGAAGAGGTCAGCTCATAAGAGAGTGTGAAACCTTCAGTTTGTGATGTTTGCTGTCCTTTGAGATCTTTTGAGTCATTAGCAAGCAAGATTTATTCATAGTTTCCTGTCATTTTTGTTCTTGTCTGTCAGGCAGGGCCAGGGTAGCCAGTTAACCACAGAGCAGCTGCCGTCAGGTGCTTCGACCTTCGACAGATCAGCAAGGCAGATGAGCCGCCGTGACCAAGCCTCGACGAGTCTCATTCCGTAATCGTGTCTGGCTGGGATATCATCAGATCAGCGCGGCGTTGCAAGTCATGCTCGAGCTCGTCTGAGAAGGAAAAGGAATTTATGCGGATTGAAGCAATGTTGTGTGCTTTATAGTGAGAGTGGTGTTGTTCTCAATTATCAGAGGGGTGCGATTGAGGTTGATTTGATTAGACGATGCATCGAGTGAACGGTTCCCCCAAGATGGGGACGAGGGTCCAGCAGTGCCCCGGCAGTCCGAAGATGGGGAGAGAACGAAGTAGGACTCCACCTAACCCTATGAAGGGACAACCAATGAGTAGCCCTAAGTTGGGCCGGTCCACCAAAGCGCATAGTCTTGGGAACATCCACGCCAATCAAGAACTGAGCATTGCGGAACCCCCACCCCCGCTACAGCACGCATCTTCGGGACCTATTCTTGTAAGTTCGCATATTCACGCACCACGGCCTCATAAAGCACCGATGGTAATGGACCCAAGTGAGACAATGCCTCATCCGTTAGATATTAAACTGATGTCAGGAGGCCCACCGAAGGTTGGCGATGTGACGCATGTTGGTGCTACGAGGATACACAGCTTGGGGTACGGGACCGGAAGCGATAATAGCAGCCGAAGTGGCACTCCTCCGCATTGCTTTGAGAGTCCTATGGAGGATAAGGAGGAGATGAGGCTGAGAGAGTTGGAGGAGGCCCGTGCTAGAGCTGCGCAGATGGAGAAGACGATGCGATGGTGGTCGGACTGCACCGCAAACTGGAGGGAGAAGTGGGGTAAGGTCCGCGCTGAGCGCAACAAAGCGAGGGAAGAAGTCCGACAGCTGCGGCTAAAGCTCGAGGCAACCATGAAAGAAGCGATTTCACTAAAGCGCGATAAACATGGACTCCTTGTAGACAATGAACAATTACGCCTCAAACTCAAGCAAAGCGGTGGGGGTGTCAGTGATGCCCCTGCTGTAGATACAACACACCATGCCAATGATCTCCCAGAGCGAGACGTTGGCATCATCCAGCTTCCGCAGGAGGTTCCTCAGCAGCAGGACGTCGACTTTGTCTCCCAGATCATGCAGTCCCAAGGCTCCAGCCCCGCACCGCAGGAAGTGACACTCTGCGACACCATGAGCCAGACTGACCTTCCACTCTGCAGACCCATGGAGATCCAAACTTCCCCTGGGTGGGGTGCAGACGAAACTACCACCACGCTGGGCAACGCCTCCTTCATCCTGGGAGGTCTCCATGATCTCAATCTGGAGAGCAGGAGAGGGAGTCTGGGCTCCTCGCACGGATCCAGGGATAGTCCGAGCAGGAGGAGTAAGAACAAGGAGATGCCTTCGCCATCGGAAGAGAAGGCAGAACAGAGGGCTTTCATGCTGCAGATGAAACTTGATGAAGCTTCCAAGACCATACAAGTCGAGAGGCAGTAAGTTGAATGAATAAAAATTATTATTTTCATCAAAATATTTGTATGATTTTTCTGTTATAACCTAGTGAATACCTCATATCAGAACAATAGCTCTCAATCATTGATAAAAAACAAAGGCTTAATGAATCTCCCAGAATAAACAATTAAAAATATTGATTTTGGTGATACTGTTATACCATAGGTCCCGGTTGCTAAGGGAATATTCATTTCATAAATGGATCTTGTTTAAAGGATAAAGCCCCGGTCACATAGGGCCCCGGAAGCAACATGATTCAACACGACTCTTTGTTCTGAGGCAGTTAACTGTGAAATAACAAAGAGTCGTATTGAATCGTGTTGCTTCCGGGCCTCTATGTGACTGGGGCCGTAGTTGGGTGGAGAGACTATTTTGATTAAACAATCCTTAAGACCTTTTTATATGGAACTCTTCATCACTTCCAAGTTAGCATCTGATACCACAAACAAATGTGAAAGTTGTTAAGCCCCGGTCACATAGGACCCCGTAAGCAACACGATTCACCTCAACTCTTTGTTAATTCACAGTTAACTGCCTCAGAACAAAGAGTCGGGGTGAATTGTGTTGCTTCCGGTGTCCTATGTGACCGGGGCTTAACAGATACTGCAAAGTCCACAACTAAAAATAATCATCCATTTTGGCACATTCTCTATACACAATGTACAAAATTGATTAGTTTTTACAGGTGTTACATTGTCCTTCATTATCACATTTAATAAGCATAATTAAAGGAAATTGGTATAATTTTTAACTCTGATCTGATTTACATTTTTATCATATAGGGAAAAGGACACTCTTCATCAGTCAATAAACAAGTTGGAGCAAGAGGTCTCGGCCCTCAAGATACGAACAGGAGATCTTCAAGAAACAAAAGATGCTGCCATTAGAGAGGTAAATATTGATACCTGAGACTGAGATATGTTGGACATTTTATGTTCCAGCTTTATCACAACACATTCATTTTTTTTCACAATCTTTTGTGCAATATGTGCATGACACTGAATTTCATTTCATTTTTATTTTATTCTCTCCATTCACCACTCTAGTGCTATTCACTCGTGGGTCTCTCACTTGTGATTCCTTCACCTGAGGACGAGTTAGTTAATTCTACTTGGAATGTCATGTTTTTTAAAAATCTTTTTGAGCATTTGCTCAGTACTTTTCAGGACTATTTCTTAAAAAATAACCCTACACCACATGGTGCAGCCGCAAACCTCTTTGAATGTTTACTACACCATGCAAGCTCTAGTTTTCTTCATTATTTAGATTTGTAGACAAAAATTTACGGACAAAATTATTTGCCTTTACGTTAGCAAAACTTTACTTGAGCTGTAAAAACGTTTTGAATTAATTTGAGAGTAATTCATTGCAAAACTATCAGTTTCCCCAATTAAAATAAGATATGCTGATTCATTAATCCCTCAGGAAATCCATTTTTGTTTAGTGGAATAATTACAGTATGTGTTCCTAAAGTATGACAACAACTAGCTGCGCTCTGAATGTGTATAATGTTCCAGCAACTTATGAAACTAATACCTCGAAAGTGTGGGAAGAATTCTATAAATAGTTCTAATGACTTTGTTGGGTTCCCAGGTCAAAGTATAGTCACATCAACAATCTGTTTGTACTCAAAGGAAATGCCCAAACCATGGTGTTAAATTTAGTGCTGTCTCAGTCCTTATGTGTGCAACACCAAAATAGTACTTGAATTAAACAGAGTCCAAAAGTGTTATTCTATACATCAGTGGTAAACAGTTTCATTTCAGTGTTAGAATGCAATAAATCTATTCATTCCTGGAGTTCTATTAACTTTCTCGTGTAGCACATTGTGGACTCTTTAGTTCTAAGTTGGTTTTAAAGACTAAAAAATTATATTCAGAAATCCAAACTTTATGAAATATGAAAACTTTATTCAATATTGATAAAATATGAATAGCCAATCTGTTTCTGATTTAAGAACAATCTTGCCTGTGTGACTAAGGCATGAGTGGAATCCTTGAGGAGGGATAACTATTTAATACTTGAAAGTTAGACGCCTAGATACCGCTTCTGATCGTGATTGTGGATATAATGTTTCAAGGCGATTCCCAGGGAGGTTGAATCTCACTGTCTATCACTTGCTTTTGTTTAAATTAACACATCGTTTTAGACATAGTGAGTGAATTGAAGAAACATCTTTCATTATACTGTACTAATGCCAATTGGTCTTTATGCTGCTAAATATGATGTTTTGTTATTATTGTCAGCCTTGAATTGCCTCTATGATGATAATCGTTAAAATAATGTTAATTTACTGCCTATTTGCCTTATATTATATTGCTTTTTTTGGTGGAAAATTTTATTTTCATGATAATGGTCATGGTGATGCTTCATCATTACAAGCACATTTTATGCTGCTCCTCAGAATTTCATTTTAATAGGAAGGAGGCTGTGTATTTCGTTAACAAAAATCAAGTTGAAATGCATATTCATAGGTCCACTGCAAAGTCCATGTCATTTGAGTCGCAAGATTCTCATCCTCGGTTTTCTTGACGAGACGCTTGAGATTTGGGAAAAGAACATTGATGTGAAGTGGACAGGTGGCGGAGAAGGAGGAGGTGTCATGTTCTCATGTTACTTGAATTACTCATCCTCATTATTACTATTTTATTATTATTTACATATTCATGATTGAGCTGCAGACAGGAGCATAAATCAAGGGTCACTGTCACATTCTGTTTCTGTCTCTGTCTTGCCCCCTCCCCCTTCCTCAACCCTTCCCACCCATTTTCTTTTGCTCTCTGTCTCTCTCTGTCTCTCTCCTTCTTTCTCTCCCTCTGTCTCTCAGTCAATATTTCTCTCTTTCTCTCTCTTTCTCTTCTGCCTTCCTTTCATTAGCATTCCCACCCCATCATCTCTATAATCTCCATTGTCTATCTGTCTCACGCATTCTCTTTGTCTCTGTCTCTCTCTCTCTCCCTCACTCCCTTGTGACCCTCACTATCTTTTTTTATCGTCTCTTCTCCTTTTTGAATGTCTGTTTCAGCTGTGAAGTGGACAGGTGGAGGAGAAGGAGGAGGTGTCATGTTCTCATGTTACTCGCATTACTCATCCTCATTATCTTTCATATCAATAATGTTCTGCACAGAGTAACATAAATCAAGGGTCATTGTCACATTCTCTTTCTGCCTCTCTCTTGCCCCCTCCTCTCTCCTCTACCCTTCTCACCTTACAATTTCTGCAATCTTTATGTCTCAATACCTATATCTCTTTATTTCCTACTCATTCTCTCTTTGTCTCTCTCTTGTCCCCTCTGTTCTTCCTCTACTTTTCCCACCCATTCTCAGTTTTCTGTCCATCTTCTCTCTCTCTCTCTCTGTCTGTCAATATTTCTCTCTAGTCTCTTTCTGTGTCTCTGTGTGTGTGTCTCTCTCTCTGTCATTATTCTCTCTGTCTCTCTCTTCTGTCTTCCTTTCATAAACTTCCACCTAACCACCTCCATAAACTCCATGTTTCTCCCTACCTCACCCGTTAATCTCTGTCTGTCGGTCTCTCTCTCTGTATCCCTCACTCCTTTGTGACCCACTCTCTTTTTTTCATCTTCTTTTCCTCCCTTCTCACTGTTTGTTTCAGCTGTGAAGATGACAGCGGTCAAGTGAGAAGCATCTTGTTCTAACGTTACTTGCATCACTCATCCTCATTATATTTTACATTTTCATGAATGAGCTGCAGACAGTCACATAAATCAAGGGTCACTATCTTCATCTGCCTCCGTCTCTTTTTTTTGTCTGTCAGTATTCCTTTCCCTTTCTCTCATTCTCTCTTTTCTCTTTTCTCACCCTTCGCTCCTCCCCTTTCCCTCCTCTCCTCCCCTTTCCCTCCTCACCTCTCTCCTCTCCATCTCGATAATATCCACCTCCTCTTTCTTTCTGGCTGTGTCTGTCGAGATGTAGCTTCTTCATTCCTCTGTATCTCTGTCTGTCCCTCCCTCCGGTTTTTTCTCCTCCCTCTTTGTATCTTTCTTTCTCCCTGAGATGAGACGTTGACAGGTGAAAGAGAATAAGAGGTGTCATGTTCTTAGAGTCATCTGTATTACTCATCCTTCTTATCCTAAATATTCATGAATGTGCGCTAGACAGTAACATGAGTCAAGGTTCATTCTCAGGTCGTTCATGTTTATCTCTTGAAATTGAAATACATTTAGGTCTAATAGGAATTATTCTTGTTTTAATAAAAGAAGAAAGGTGCAGAGTTTCGTACATCCTGAAACTAGCCAATGAATATTTAAAAGCCCTTTTCATTGACATACTAGTACTCAACTTCTGCTCTCAGAAGGTGTCGGCATGTGCGTGTTCCCATTGCTTGACCGTATGAGCTAGTGTTTGCACCAGTCATCTTTTGATTTATCATGAGAATCATTAAATTTTTAAAATTTAATTATTAGATAAATAGACACCATTTTGATGTCAAGAGTTGCTTAGGGGAGAAAGATTTTGTATAAACCTGTAAGCAAATTATTTGGTTTTGCCACAAATACTCTTTAAAGGGCAGAAATGACTGGAGATCCCCTGATTGATGAGCCAGTTGTACTTTTTTTTAAAACCCTGTATGTCTTTATATTGTTTTCATAAATTGATTGTCCTGTTGAAGCACATTTAAAAAAAACTGACCAAGAAGCTGGAAAATACTGAATCTGTTTGGAGTTTCCTTTTACTTATATCTTTATTTCTATTTTGTTTTCATTATCTCAGGTGCAACTATTGAAGACATCACACCAGCAAGAATTAGGACGCATCATCAATGATCTTGAGGATGAGGCAAGCTCCAGAAACCACATGGACAAGAGGCTTGGTTCACTACGCAAAGAGGTACAGTAATGCCCCAGTCACATAGAAGCCAGGAAGCAACATGATTCAACACGACTCTTTGTTAATTCACAGTTAACTGCCTCTGAACAAAGTGTCATGGTAAATGTTGTTGCTTTTGGGGTCCTATGTGACCAGGGCCTTAATTAGAATTACATTGCTCTCACTCTGAGCAGAAGCAACAAATAATTTAGAGAAAGTAAGCAAGATCCTTTCGAGCATTCACTATAGCTTGATGCATACAAAATACATTTCCTTTCCTTCTTGTTATGTAGAGAAATGTCAAACAAAATTCCCTACTAAGATTAGGATTTCATTACTCTCACTGTGAACAGAAGGGACAAATGCTTTGAACAAAGTAAACAACTTCCATTTGAGAATTTATGATAACCAAATGCACACAAAAGAAATTTCCTTCACTCTTGCTCTGCAGAGAAATGTCAAACAGGTGACGCAACTGTTCAGTGAATAAGTTGTGAAATTACTTTCCTTTGTGTTCATGAAGCTAGTGTGAAGGATTGAATGACTGTTTATTTTGTCTAGTTTTGATTGACAATTCATCTTTACCAATCAAAAGAAAATATTTCAGAAGTTAAATTTCCTTATTCTGTTATTTTTTATCCAACACTTTCTTCAATTCTCCTTCTCAGCTTGAGAGGCTCCAGGCGAAGAACGCAGCGGAATGGGGCAAGAGGGAGCAGCTGGAGACGAAAACACTGCTATTACTTTTTATCCAACCGTTTCTTATTCATTTCTCCCTAATAGCTTGAGAGGCTCCAGGCGGAGAACGCAGCGGAATGGGGCAAGAGGGAGCGCCTGGAGACGGAGAAACTCAACTTGGAGAGGGAGAACAAGAAGCAGAGAGCCGAGATCGAGGATCTGAGGGAGACCATCTCCGTCAGGAGCAAGCAGACCACTGCGGAGATGGAGAATACGATAAAGAATACACAGGAGGATCTCAAGAATAAGACTGCGGTAAGGAGGCAAAGATTGGAAGTAGGATAATTGAATCTGGAGGTTCGTCTGAAAAATTTGAAGTGAATTAGCAAAGATCGAAGATATCTTTTTCGAGGCTCAGTCCTTTTCAGGACTATTTCTTGAAAGATAACCCTACACCATATGGTGCAACCGCAATTTTTTTTTTTGAAGGGTGATGATGTTGGGGGAGATCTGTCATAAAGCTTAAGTTAAAAAGAATGGATTGGAGAGTGGGATTTCATAAAAATTTGTTCTCACTTAAAAAAAAGACTTCAGGATGAGAATCCAGTAAGATTATTCAATAGGGAGATGGATAGGAAGAAAAAAAAAGGAGGGAAAGCGCCAAAATAAAAAATAAAATTATCATGTTGGTGGTGGGGCAGAGAGACTCCTCTTTCCTTTCTTCATCCAATAAAACATTTATTTTATTGATGATCCCACCCCCTTTATTTTTGCTTGTTAAAACCCATTTATTTCCCTTTTAATGCCGCTCCCCTAACCGACAAATCCTGGATTGACACATCACAAACTCGAGGTGACCGTGACAGTATAAATCTGCCATACATTCAAAGAAAGTCATCAATGAATGCCCCATATATCCATTTCTTCTTATCATCTCCCTTTCAATCCAGACACTTCAGTCGAGATGTAAGGAAATTCAATCTATCCTCACACTAACCCCCTTGCCTAATCCAATTGCCTTAACCTTGATCTACAGTAAGCTGTCGCTGCATTGCCAACTTAATAATCAGGAAGCAATAGAGATTACAATTTAATAACCACCCGTATGGATGTCACGCATTGTCAGCTGTTCTTCAAGACTGCTTTGTCAGATGATTGTCAGGTGATCGGTCACATGTTTTTCAGGTATAGATGCTGCAGCAGTATTCTGACATTGTTCTTTGAAAAAGAAAATAAACTTTCAATGATATTTTGCTCTTTATCTTTTCCCCACAAGCAGTTATTATTATGTAATGTGTACAGACTACGTACTGTGATGATTCAGATAAGAAGCATCCACAGGGAGAAATGAGATAGAAAAATTCCATAATTCCATTGTAATCATTCTTTTTACTATTACGATACACAGAAAAGACCCTCAATTTTGACAAGCACAATTATTTAAGTACGTTTTATATTGATTAAACTTCGTAATTGATTCTTCTAGGTTTTTGATAAATTAATCATTATTACATTGAACCAGCAACTCACAGCGTAGTTTATTCTTTTTCAAAAGAAATCCAAAATACTTTATGGGGGTAGGATCTTTGTGTGATTTTGATGTATATGGGAATCAGGCAACTCATTTAAAATGATTTGACCTGTTTACTAAATTATGGAATTCCGGCAAGACTTTTCCAGGGACCATAGCATTCCAGTTGAAATAAGGTTAATTAAGTTACTCTTTATTACTTTAATAACTAGGGTGTGTCTGTAGTGTAACTTAAATATTCTCCTGCCTGATGAATTTTTCGGAAACATGCTATAGACATAATTATTATTTGATGGCATGGGCTGAAATTGAACTCGCAGATAGTTACGTGTTTCCCTCTACTAAACTAAGGTTAGTTTTGAAGAGTAGGACGTGTGCCTTGTCATGGTATGATTTGGAAATTTTTCTTGGTCTCTTAGTGCGTAAACACTAAACAGAATTTGTTTCATAGGTGACATTTCTAAAATATTGGTTATTTGCACTCTTGACCGTAATTAAAGGACAAGAGAATTTTTGGTAGGGGATAGAGTGGAAAAGAGAGATGGAATAAAAAAAGAAGAAAATCATTTTACATGATTGCAATTTTCGTTCCATTATATTTTGTACTTTCAGGAGCTGACAGAACTGAAACACAACTATAAAAAGCTGAAGCAACAGTTGGCAAACAAACTTGCTGAGCTGAGAGTAATGATTTTATGTATCTCGTTGTATTGATCCCATTCGGTCCCAGTATATTCTGTGTTTTTTAGAAGCTTGAAGAACTGAAACACAACCATAACAAGATGAAGAAACAGCTAACCAACAAGCTCACTGAGCTCATAGTAATGATTCAATGTTGGTCCTATTTCTTGTACTTTCAGGAGCTGACAGAATTGAAACATAACCATAACAAGATGAAGAAACAGCTAACAGACAAGCTTGCTGAGCTAGATCATACCAGCACCAAGTGTGAGCAACATGAGGAAGACGTCAAAAAATTATTCTATGTATCTTGTAATGATTCAAATTGGTTTCCTTTCTATCTTATACTTCAAGAAGCTGACTGAATTGAAACACAACCATAACATGATGAAGACAAGCTCGCTGAGCTACACCATACCAGCACTAAGTGTGAAATAACTCAATTTGGTCTTGTTTTGTTTTGTGTTTTTAGGAGCTGACAGAACTCAAACACAACCATAATAAGATGAAGAAACAGCTAACAGATAAGCTTGCTGAGCTAGACCATACCAGCACCAAGTGTGAGCAGCACGAGGAAGACGTCAAGAAACTTCGGATCAGAGTCGACGAGCTGAAGAGAGATCTGGCGCGGAGAGAAGATGAGGTGAGTATCTGATTCTTATTCCCAAACTGGCATGGCACAGAGTTGCTAATTGTTTTGGATTGCTATAAAATTTTAGTAAATGCACTGAGTGTTATGCCTATCCACTAAATTTCATGCCTTTTCACTCGTTAGCGTGCTCAGTTGTAATCTTCATGCTTTGAAATATTATTATATACAAGTTTGTGGGTTTGTAAATGGCGAAAATTACACTCCAGCAAAAATTTAAGCTTTTGCAGTATACAAGAGGTGTAATGTAGCGGGGTTGATTCTTCTTAAAGCATCTCTGAAATGCGCTGTCAATGAGTTTATATCCATGTTGAGATAAAGCAAGAATTATTTTTAATTGTTATCTACCCAACACAAAATTATTCAAGTGATAATTACAAAATACCTGATGTTAATACATGTACCGGTATACGAATCAAAACCCACCACAGTTGTTGAGCTTCTCAGTGGTCAAGTGGTAAGACACTTGTCTCGTCATCAGGAGGTCGTGAGTTCGATTTCTACCAGAGTATGCCTGTCAATTATTTTTTAACAGCACACTTGAAGCAGAATGTTGATCAGTGTATATCCATGTTGGGATAAGACGGGAATCGTTTCAATTGTTACCTACCCAGCACAAAAATCATTTGATTGATATTAAGGCAGTACGTGCAGCTATTACACGAATCAAGCCCGCCACTTCCGTCGGCTCTCGGTGGTCTAGTGGTAAGATGCCTGTCTAATCATCATCAGGAGGTCGTCGGTTCAATTACCACCCTCTTTTTTTCTCAGACACATATTGTCAATCAATGTATATTCATGTTGGGATAAGGTAATAATTATTTCAATTGTTATCTACCAAGACCTCCTAACCATTAGAAATTTTCAGGAAAGAATACAAATTTCCAACAATTTTTACAGAATTTCAAGGCTATTTTAAAAGTGTTTTCCTATTTTTGTTTAAATTTGACCACACAGTCCTATAGAAAACATGGTTTCTTTCCTCTTTTTTCAGCAAACCATTCCTCTTTTTTCATTATAAGGGTTGGGAGGCCTGTCTGCCAAACACAAAAATCATTCAATTGAAATATGAAATCTTATTTTACTGTCATTATGGCCTCTTTTCTTTTAATATTCAGGTTGATGAGAGGATAAACTTTGTGAAGAAGCTTCAAAGGAACTTGGATGAGACATTACAACAGAACGAGAGTTTAACGCTTCAAGTTGATCACCTACAAAACAGGTAAAATGTATGCTGTTTACTGCATTCTACATACTCCAGGGAATAATTTTTTACTCTTTTTTTTTTTAATAGCAGTTTTAGAAATTGAGGAACATTTTCAACACTTTACTGAACATTTCTATGTGAAAAAAAAGATTTTAAACAAAACATCATTAGCATCTCGCATTCATGCTAAAATGCATAGAAAATTGTGATACAATGTTTCTTTAATTGGGACACAGACATTTGCTGAAAGGAATCATCAGGTTAATTCATGTTTACTCGCATTTGAAAGAGTCATAATATTGTAATTATAGAATGTTTGTAATGATTTTTTGTAGGTAAAGTTGGAGACTAGAAATTTACCTACTTTATCACATGGAGAGTGCATAGATTTCACGATAAAATAGTTCAAGCTGTAATGTGAAAGATATGATAGTGTTATTCCACAGAATGATTTTAAAATGATGGCTTGAATTGTTTCAAGTAGACCACTTACTGAATAGTGAGTGTTTTCATAAAGCTTAGTTTCAAAAAGCTTTTTGCAGTGACAAGCACTTTGT
>BQKZ01002608.1:10616-34505 GCA_036244855.1 Temnopleurus reevesii | reverse complement strand
TTTATTCTTTTTCAAAAGAAATCCAAAATACTTTATGGGGGTAGGATCTTTGTGTGATTTTGATGTATATGGGAATCAGGCAACTCATTTAAAATGATTTGACCTGTTTACTAAATTATGGAATTCCGGCAAGACTTTTCCAGGGACCATAGCATTCCAGTTGAAATAAGGTTAATTAAGTTACTCTTTATTACTTTAATAACTAGGGTGTGTCTGTAGTGTAACTTAAATATTCTCCTGCCTGATGAATTTTTCGGAAACATGCTATAGACATAATTATTATTTGATGGCATGGGCTGAAATTGAACTCGCAGATAGTTACGTGTTTCCCTCTACTAAACTAAGGTTAGTTTTGAAGAGTAGGACGTGTGCCTTGTCATGGTATGATTTGGAAATTTTTCTTGGTCTCTTAGTGCGTAAACACTAAACAGAATTTGTTTCATAGGTGACATTTCTAAAATATTGGTTATTTGCACTCTTGACCGTAATTAAAGGACAAGAGAATTTTTGGTAGGGGATAGAGTGGAAAAGAGAGATGGAATAAAAAAAGAAGAAAATCATTTTACATGATTGCAATTTTCGTTCCATTATATTTTGTACTTTCAGGAGCTGACAGAACTGAAACACAACTATAAAAAGCTGAAGCAACAGTTGGCAAACAAACTTGCTGAGCTGAGAGTAATGATTTTATGTATCTCGTTGTATTGATCCCATTCGGTCCCAGTATATTCTGTGTTTTTTAGAAGCTTGAAGAACTGAAACACAACCATAACAAGATGAAGAAACAGCTAACCAACAAGCTCACTGAGCTCATAGTAATGATTCAATGTTGGTCCTATTTCTTGTACTTTCAGGAGCTGACAGAATTGAAACACAACCATAACAAGATGAAGAAACAGTTAACAGACAAGCTAGCTGAGTTAGACCATACCAGCACTAAGTGTGAGCAGCACGAGGAAGACGTCAAGAAACTTCGGATCAGAGTCGACGAGCTGAAGAGAGATCTGGCACGGAGAGAAGATGAGGTGAGTATCTGATTCTTATTCCCATATGGGCATGACACAGAGCTGTCAATCCTTCTACTATACTGTTAGAGCTAATATTCTAGCGGACATAGATATTAACAAATTTACTGAATTTCATGCCTTTTCACACATTAGCAATTTGATTTTTACTTGCTTTGAAAGATTATCGTACACAATCTATGATTGAAAACTTAAATGAGCGTGATATTCGCAAATATTAAATGCCAGCGAAAATTTCAGCTTTTGTAGTATAGCAAGAGGTGTAATGTGGAGGGTTTGATGTGTATACAAGGATCTCTTAAATGCACAGTCAATCAGATCATATCCATGTTGGGATAAAGCAAGACATATTTCAGTTGTTGTATACCCAACACAAAATCATTCAATTGCTAATTAAGAAATACCTGATGCTATTCTACGAATCAAATCCCCTGCAGTTGTTGAGCTTCTCAGTAGTCTAGTGGTAAGACACCTGTCTAGTCATCAGGGGTTGCGGGTTTGATTCCTACCAGAGTATGGGGGTGTCATTCAAAAGTTGCAATTGATCGCAAGTTGCAGTTTTTCGGAACGTGGTAATCAAAATCATTGTTTCATGTACGTCTTGTTAAAAGCTCATACCGTGCACAAATGAAAAAGTGTGTTACAATTTGCAAAGTTGCAGTTGATTTTGAGCAACACCCTCTATGCCTGTCAATTTTTATCACAGCATCTTCAAGCAAAATATGAAAACTACTTTTACTGTCATTATGGCCTCTTTTCTTTTAATATTCAGGTTGATGAGAGGATAAACTTTGTGAAGAAGCTTCAAAGGAATCTGGATGAGACGTTACAACAAAACGAGAGCCTAACGCTTCAAGTTGATCACCTACAAAACAGGTAAAAGATATAATTCTCACTGTATACAAACATACTTTGATGAAGCGACCACGTTCCGTTGATTATTAAAAAATGAAATGAGTAGAACTAGAATGCAAACGAAGACATAGTCCTCTAGTTATGGGGTTTAACCCTAAAAGAAAAAAGGCCCGCTACTCTTAAAGCCACCGCACACTACACAATTTTTAGTCGTACGACCTTAGGACCAATTTTACATATACTGAAATGTGCTGTAAAACATTGTCTTGGGATACAGACATTTGCTGAAATGAATCATCAAGTTAATTCGTGTTTGCTTGTCATGATTTCTTGAATGTAAAGTTGTAGACTGGAGTGCATAGATTTCAAGATATAATAGTTCAAGCTGTAATGTGAAAGATATGATAGTGTTATTCCACAGAATGATTTTAAAATGATGGCTTGAATTGTTTCAAGTAGACCACTTACTGAATAGTGAGTGTTTTCATAAAGCTTAGTTTCAAAAAGCTTTTTGCAGTGACAAGCACTTTGTTTCTGGCAATTACCACAACAGCATTCAGAGACAGTACTTCTCCTGCAATCCAGATTATGAACTTAATTGAATTAGATTGTGCTGACTAATTTGT
The DNA here is from genome assembly GCA_036244855.1 of Temnopleurus reevesii. NCBI lineage: Eukaryota > Metazoa > Echinodermata > Echinoidea > Temnopleuroida > Temnopleuridae > Temnopleurus > Temnopleurus reevesii. Next base: position 31,999 of record BQKZ01002608.1, on the reverse strand, counting down.
TACTGCAACATTCTATATCAAACACCCCGCAGGTTTATCTTGTAAGTCGGGGAAGGTAGTGATTATGCCACCAGTAGAGGGCAGTATGCATGTTTTCCTCTTCTAAGGTTTTATTTTGCTCCTGGCCATTTTCTTCCCCTGATAGGGTTTTATTTGATCCTTTGATATTTGTTCACCCTCCCTGATATTCCAATGATTATGCACAAGCATTGGCTATGTGTGTGAAAAAAATTGTATATTTTACCGTATTAATGCCAGCAAAATAAACTAGTTCTCCAATACAGACTATTCAAATTCACTTCAATTCAAAATAACATTTATTTTTATTCCTCCAACAACAAAAATAAATCAATGATGCAAAGGCTAGCAATTTACAATTGTAATCAAATGTTAGAGTACAGTAGTTGTTAGTACATGAAATAATAATTGAGTAAACAAATTGAAAGAAATATTGTCCAGGACAAGATAAACAGCAACAAAATCAAAATACCTTTGGGATTTCCCCTGAGAAATGTACAAAACAGACATATTAGTACAATTTGTGAGACTTAGAGTGCAAATAAGTTATTTTTGTTTGAGTTGAGCTGTGCAAGTAATTATTTGTTTGGAGTTGTGACAAAATAATAGATATTTACAAATGAATGTTATTCAAATTGATGTATGATTTTTTTTGCTTTCATTTGTTGTTGAAATTATGAGTATGATAATTGTATAATTTAACATGTATATTTTAATCTACAGACTTCGTACTCAGACAACAAACATCGGTTTGGCTGCAAAGAAGCGAATGTCGACCCTAAAAATGGCGGAGAGAAGCGATAATGACTCCTGCTCAGACTGAACAACCACCAAAACCTGAACTGTGTTTATATCTCACCTAGTCCGCATGTGACATTGGACCTACAAAAATGGGAGTAGAGTATTCATAGCTCATCAGTGACTTTCTCCCAATATGTCATGTCGTTTTTTAAAATCACCAATGCGTTGCTAGAATGCTTCCTTTTTTCTATTGAAAGCTTGAGATTTAGATTCTTTCAGGGCGGAGTTTCACCATAATGTGTAAGACTTATAAGTTCAACTTTACCTACGACTGGTAACAGTTCTTTCGCTGAATGATCGATAATCTTATTAGGATTAGACTGGTTAAAGTGCTCCAGTCTTTCTTACAGTCGTGCGTAACTTAAAGAACGATTTAGTGAAACTTCGCCCAGGTGTATAAAACCCCTTAGGTGGTGTTGCTAGAAAGATATGATCTGTTGCAAGTTGAAGTTGATCGGCACGTGCAGCATATTCCAATCAAAATGACTTTTTAATGTGCTCCCTGTGAGTAGCATTGTCCGCGCCTGAATGAAAATGCGCTTTCAATTTGCAGTTGATTTGCGATCAGTTGCAACTTTCTAGCAACACCCCCTAAGACGTTGAAAGATTGTATTTGATTGGTGCTAGCTAATAGCTGGCCAATCAAAATAATTATAACATGCATGCTTTTTTTATGAAGCAATGATTGTAAGCTGATGAAAATGTACGTTTTGATTTGCAATTGGTTCAGTTGACCTGCTTTATTGCATCTGTATCCATTATTTGTGTATTTAGTGAAGGATTTGATATAGAAGTTTTTTATATTTTTTTTTTGTTTGTGGACAGTAGCTGGCTATTATCTTCGAGCAATTTGGTCCCCTGTGAATATTTTTTAAGCATTTATTTTTAAGGCTGTGCCTGAAATCTCCATTGTAAGACATTTTAAAAACATTGGAGCAGAATTGCTCTGGTCTCAAGTTCCATTTTCTTAAAACATGGCAAATGATATCTTTGCTTTACAAAAAGGACAAAAGACAAAAAATGCTATAGATTTAAAAAGTTATGATAATCAACTCCATGCCATGTTAACAACATTTGCATTTATATCCCTTTTCTATTAGAGAGTGCTGTAAGTGAATTAAAGCTTGTAAAGATGCTGTAATCTTTCATTCCTTGTGTGTATCTTTAACCAATATATCACATTCTTTTCATCCAAGCCACACATCATTCCCAATTAATATGCATAAGTTAGAATCCAGATTATTTTTATTTCAACCATTCTGGCCTGTTATGCCACGTTCGTACATTCCAACTATTTCCAATATAGGTTTCCATTTCAATTTCTTTCAAAGATATATACATGTATATACGTATACATAGACCTCCAAAGATTTCCAAAATAGGTTTCCATCTTCATTTTCTTTCAAAAGATGTATATCAAAAGGACTATCTATTGAGATAAGTTTCCATCAATCCTTGATGTGAGTGTTATCGTTCTGGGTAGGATCCATAAAGCATTTACAGTCTTTCATATTTTTTCCAAATCTATCTCACTGCTCCCTACAAATTCTAAGAGGTGTCTAAGAAAAATAGTAAACCTGAATGATGTTTCACCTATTTGTTATTGAAGTCGGAAAACTACTTGAAGCGGGGGCGATATGATGTTCAGAGGGCGTGGCCTGGCCGCTGCCATTTTGAGTACGAAGATTGGCGAACAGAAAAATCATGGCATTTTTAAGCAAATTTGATATAAGTATATTTAAACAACCCTTATATGTTCTTATTCACCCGGTTTTACTCTACCTTATCAGAGATGCCTGCCATTCCAGAATATGCACAAGGTATTTCAGTATTTTCATATGAATTCAAGGCTTTCTTCACAAATGAATGGCTGAGAGTATAGTCATCGCTGCCATGTTTTCTCTCACTTTTGTAAAACTCTTACGATATTCATATTTCAATTTTTACCTCATGCATATTTCTAGAACTGTTGGCATGGATTCCTTATCTGCAATGCCTATCCTGATTGGTACGATTTCACCTACATTTCAAAGAGATGAGATGATCTCGTTGCCATGACAATTTCCTGCTACGCCTGTCGACTGAAAGTTATTTACACTTATGAATTTTTACCACATTCTTGCGTTATTCACATGTCAATTTTTGCCCCATGCATATTCTGGAACGGTTGGCATCTCTGCCTTTTGTCTATACTGATTGGTATGATGTGATCAATATCTTAAAGAGATGGAATGATCTCGTTGCCATGACGATTTCATGCTACACCTGTCGGCTGAAGGTTAATTACACTTGTAAAATTTTGTCAGATTCTTGCATTATTCACATTTCAATTTTTACCCCATGCATATTCTGGAAAGTTTGGCACCTCTACCTTTAATCTATACTGATTGCTACGATGTGATTAATATCTCAAAGAGATGGAATGAATTGGTTGCCATGACAATTTCATGCTACACCTGTCAGCTGAAGGTTAATTACACTTGTAAAATTTTGTCAGATTCTTGTGTTATTCACATTTCAATTTTCACCCACTGCATATTTTAGAAGGGTTGGCATCTCCGCCTTTTGTCTATACTATTGTTACAATGTGACCAATATCTCAAAGAGTTTGAATGATCTCGTTGCCATGACGATTTCATGCTACACCTGTCGGCTGAAGGTTAATTACACTTATAAAATAGCCATTCATCAAGAGAGATATGAGCGGTCTCGTCAACCATTAACAAGACTTTCACTGATTAACTAGAGTCCTCCTCTTTCTATACCGAGTGCTTAAAGACGTCATTGAAACTTTATATGCGTAAATNCAGGAAGACACTAATATTAAATTATTTCAATTAGTTTTAGTGAAAATATTGCAATTTATGTGAATTTATTGCAAAATCCCAATTTCCATTGGATTTGTACACAAAACCAGGTTTTTGAGCAATTTTGGGCTTGACAAATTTTTTTCGAAGGGGCGTGGCTTCGCGACCTTACATACGGGCGCGCTAAATTTGGTCTCAAAAGTTGCGCGATAAGTGAAAGAAAAAAGTCATAAAATTTTGCGGCCGTAGCATTTCGCGTTGCAGACTTACGGCGCGAAGCGTCCGGGGGGGGGCCATTATGGCCCCCCCCCCAGGTAAGTTAGGGTTAAAGTGGGGGCGATATGATGTTCAGAGGGCGAGGCCTGGCCGCTGCCATTTTGAGTACGAAGATTGGCGAACAGAAAAATCATGGCATTTTTAAGCAAATTTGATATAAGTATATTTAAACAACCCTTATATGTTCTTATTCACCCGGTTTTACTCTACCTTATCAGAGATGCCTGCCATTCCAGAATATGCACAAGGTATTTCAGTATTTTCATATGAATTCAAGGCTTTCTTCACAAATGAATGGCTGAGAGTATAGTCATCGCTGCCATGTTTTCTCTCACTTTTGTAAAACTCTTACGATATTCATATTTCAATTTTTACCTCATGCATATTTCTAGAACTGTTGGCATGGATTCCTTATCTGCAATGCCTATCCTGATTGGTACGATTTCACCTACATTTCAAAGAGATGAGATGATCTCGTTGCCATGACAATTTCCTGCTACGCCTGTCGACTGAAAGTTATTTACACTTATGAATTTTTACCACATTCTTGCGTTATTCACATGTCAATTTTTGCCCCATGCATATTCTGGAACGGTTGGCATCTCTGCCTTTTGTCTATACTGATTGGTATGATGTGATCAATATCTTAAAGAGATGGAATGATCTCGTTGCCATGACGATTTCATGCTACACCTGTCGGCTGAAGGTTAATTACACTTGTAAAATTTTGTCAGATTCTTGCATTATTCACATTTCAATTTTTACCCCATGCATATTCTGGAAAGTTTGGCACCTCTACCTTTAATCTATACTGATTGCTACGATGTGATTAATATCTCAAAGAGATGGAATGAATTGGTTGCCATGACAATTTCATGCTACACCTGTCAGCTGAAGGTTAATTACACTTGTAAAATTTTGTCAGATTCTTGTGTTATTCACATTTCAATTTTCACCCACTGCATATTTTAGAAGGGTTGGCATCTCCGCCTTTTGTCTATACTATTGTTACAATGTGACCAATATCTCAAAGAGTTTGAATGATCTCGTTGCCATGACGATTTCATGCTACACCTGTCGGCTGAAGGTTAATTACACTTATAAAATAGCCATTCATCAAGAGAGATATGAGCGGTCTCGTCAACCATTAACAAGACTTTCACTGATTAACTAGAGTCCTCCTCTTTCTATACCGAGTGCTTAAAGACGTCATTGAAACTTTATATGCGTAAATCATCATGGATTTGGTGAATGATGACCTTTTCAAGAGATTATGAAGTAAGTAAATGATTGATAGGAATAATCTTTTGTAAGATTTTTTTTCTTCTAGTCTTTATATATTAATTTTGTAAAAAAAAATCATGCCAAATCTCTGCCCCAATATTTCTACGAGTTCATGAGAGTTCATGAAATAGCATGTAAAGTTTGTGGTATATGCTAGGTTAACAAACTTTACATGAATAGTGATTGAACCTGAATTTCTTCATGAGAGCCTGAAGGATGTGATCATTACCATATTCTTAAGGTCATGGCTCGTTTCTTGAAACTGCTATAGCACCAATTCATCTGCTACTCTGTTGCGGTCTGCCATCTTTTCAGTTTGGCGTAGTAAACTTGCTGCTACATTATTTATTTCACATAAGGTGTACTTTGTATTTCAGGTCGTCTGACTTTATTCGTATCTTCTATTACGTCTTCAGAATCATGTGCTGTATGCAAACATTATCTGTATTCATCCACTTGCAAACAAAAGGGAGTGTGATTTTGTGTATGTTTGAATGTACCTTTCATCAAAAGAAATCTGATATTGTGCTGAATATATTGTATTTATGTCTTTGAAATGAACATAGAGACTGCATTTTAACATCATGAAATTAAAAGTAGTTTTCATAACAGAAATATATCACAGCTGATATTTTGTAACATAAAATATTCAAATGAAATTATCACTTGTACAGGATATCATATCTGTTTCAAAGTTATTAGAAAAAATTGTCAATTTTTTGTGCCAGGTTGTAGATGAAGATAAATGTTTATCTGCCTTTCTGTTTCTCTCATGCTCTGTCTATCTTTCTGTGTAGGAGATGTTGCTAGAAAGTTGCGATTGACTGCAAGTTGCACTTGATTGGCATGTTCCTGTCAAAATTAGTGTTTCATGCATCTCTTGCTAGGAGTGCACGCCATAAGCTATTGAATGTGCACAATTCAATTTGCAGCTGATTTGCAATCAATTGCAACCTTCTAGCAACACCCTCTAATGTGTCTCACTTCACCCCTTTATCATTTTTATTTAACCCACCTACTATTACATAATCTTGCATTAATCTAAAGTATTATATTGCAAATTTACATCTCATATTGAAAATTATAAAAGTAAATTTCTAGTTTGTCTTTCAATGCTCATCATCTATATTGTATTAGAGTTACATGTTCCATTTTATAGTTTTTGCTGAGTCTATATTATTCATTCATCGCTCTCTATTTATTTATTCAACTTCTAAGCATTTACATGTACGTTCACTTTTATTCAAATACTTTAAAAAAACATCATCTTGTTTGACATAAAACTTTAGCAAAGAGGATCTGATTGTCATATTGTGTGCATTTAAGTCATTGTCGCAAAATTCACAAAAAGTAATCCCAGCTAAATTTTTTAAGAATATTTTGTTTTGGTAAATGGCTGATAATGTGAAGGTACAAGGATTTCACTTTCGTGAATGTGACAATGACCCCTAGTAAACTGTACAAAGGTTATATGCCCACAAACATTCTGGTTCATATTTCATATTGAATTATTGCTTAAAGTTGTGGAAGGATTTCCCTCTTATTGTGTTCATGTACATTGTACAATCTATCACCTCGTATTCATTTTATTCTGACAAGGAATCACAATATAATATATCAATCTTTGTAACTTGAAATTAAAGCTCTTGTATTCTCTCAACCCACCTTGATATTTCTGCGACCCACAGACCCTCGTGATAATATCTTTAAAGTCAGTCCGTCATGATCGACAGGACTTCCGGGTGCGAACGCGAACGGACGGCATGTTGCGTATTGGCAACAACGATATTTAAACATTTCCTTGCTTACGCACCTGCCAAGCTCAGAAACTCGGAACACTTCGTACGACTTTCTGATGCTTGTTGTCATCGTGTGTATTTTGATTTCTCCCCTCTTTGGCGTTGATTGTTTCTAAAAACTTGCGGAACACATATGTCTGCGAATACCGAGCTGTGAACTAGCGAAATAAAGCTTGCTTACTCGCTATTCCAGGTAAAACAAAATCTGTGATTTTCCTGCTCGGCAATCTTCGCAATCAAAATGGCAGCGGACAGTTTGGCTTCTAACCGGAAGTCATGTCGATCATGACGGACTGACTTTAAAAGAAGAGGGTTCTGATTACAAAAAAGAAGAAAGTGTAGAATTTCAAAGCTTCTATTTTCTGTAAACTGAATAGGTTTACATGTAGTTTAGATTTGTGCAATGGGTGAGCATTAAGAAATTATGACAATTTTTCTGAAAAAAAATTCAACTGCTGAAAAAAATCCTGTCAACCATTTTATTTCATGTATACTTTTATGTCTGATATGATTGATCCGAATGTATTCTCTCTCGTACCCCACTGCTCTTTTCATTTCAAACGAACAAAGCACCATGAGCGTAAAATGATCAAACGATGACACGGCATTGATGTATCACTTGACATTGAACAGTAGGACAGGAGGTGTAAAGAAAGAATGGTATATGATTGTGGTAAATGACTGCACTATATTGTACATTATAATGATNTAATTCAATTTGCAGCTGATTTGCAATCAATTGCAACCTTCTAGCAACACCCTCTAATGTGTCTCACTTCATCCCTTAATTATTTTCCTGATTTTTTTTAACCCACCTACTATTATTGCATTAATCCAAAGTATTATATTGCAAACTTACATCTCATATTGAATATTATAGAAGTAAACTTCTAAGTTTCTTAAGTTTGTCTTTCACTTCTCATCATTTATATTGTATTAGAGCTACATGTTCCATTTTATAGCTTTTGCTGAGTGTATATTATTCAGTCTTCACTATCTATTTATTTATTCAACTTCTCAGCATTTACATGTACGTTCAGATTTATTCCGATACTTAAAAAACCAGCATCTTGTCTGACATAAAACTTGAGCAAAGAGGATCTGTTGCTTGGTACAGCACAAATAGCCAGCTATGGCTCAAATTTCGTATTGAATTACTGATTTTCAAGAAAGGTATCCCTTTTTCAGCATGCTCTTAACAAACGTTGCTCATGTTCATTATATATCCTATTGCCTAGTATTCATTTTATTCTGACAAGTTTTCACAAGATTTCATATCAATCTTTTACCTTGAAATTAAAGCTCTTGTATTCTCTCAACCCACCTTGACAGGTTTATGCCACTTAGACCCTTGTGATAATGTCTTGAAAAGATTATTAGGGTTCTTGTTACAAAAAGAACATTTAGAATTTCAAAGCTCCTCATTTATAGCAACTGAAAAGATAGATTGGATTTATACTTTAGAAAATATTAAAGATATTAATGATAGGTCTGAATATTTTTCTCAAAATATACTCTATTTGTCTGAAAAATATGTAATCTCTGAAAAATATTATGTCCTCAAACCAGTTTGTACAATCTGTACACAAGACAGAAATGCAGAAAATATTAGCCCCTTCAGATCAACTGTATTATTCCTTGTTTTTGTGATGCCTTTTATTTCCAGAGGGAATTCCTATCATATTCTGCCCCATGATAATAAGATGAATGAGAAAGATTACAAATTCTTTTAACATCTTTAAGAGCTCAATTGTATATTACATCAAAACTTGTATTGAGAATTTAATGAAACATATGAATCATTTGTAAAGATTCACACGTTTTTAGTTTCTCCATCCTATGTTGTGTATCAATTCAAGTCACTTCATGTACACTTTAATATCTGATACAGTATGATTGATGCTATTGTATTCTCTCTCGTACCCCACTGCTCTTTTCATTTCAAACAAACAAAGCACCATGAGCGTAAAATGATCAAAAGATGTTGAGGCATTGATATATCACTTGACATTGAACAGTAGGGCAGAAGGAAGTGTAGAGAAAGAATGGTATATGATTGTGGTTAATGACTGCACTATATTGTACATTATAATGATTAATGTATCATGTTGAATCGTAATAAATGAGATTGCATAAATGGATGATTTATGCTTTATGTCGAGCATAATTGATCTCTTTATTCATGTTTTTTTCTTATTCTTCGAACTTTGTATGTTCATCTTCTCTCCCCCTTTGGAGAGCTGACAAACAAAAAAAGATCATTACCCCCTTTGGCACCCCTCTCATCAATTTTGGCGCTCTTTTTATTTCAAATTTGGCATCCCCCTAACTTTGACCACCACTGCACTAACTGTGCACGCATGGTCCATGTTAATTCATTACAACAGAGGGATTAGGTAAGAGCCCCCCAACAAAAAAACGTGGAGGGATGAAAAAATTAATTTCCCAAATACACATCACAAGAGGTCTAATCATCCTTTGTGTTCTTCCATTTCCTTCTCCTACTTGTTTTTTCATTCTCTTCCTCTACTCTCAGTTCTTTATTCCTTTTCTTTCTCACTCACATCTCTCTCTCACACATCTCTCTTTCTCTCTCTCCTCCTCGCTCTCCCCTCTCTCTCTCTCTCTCTCTCTCTCTCTCTCTCTCTCTCTCTCTTCTCTCTCGCCCTCTCTCTATCTCTCACTCTCTCTCCCCTCTCCCACTTTTTATCCATTTTCTTTGTCTCCCTCTGTATCTCTTCACAATTTTCTTTTTTTTCCTATCTTGCCTGTTTGATTTCCCTTTTCTCTCTTTCTCCTCCCCCTATACCACCTCTATATCTACTCATCTTTTCTATTCCATTCTCTCTCTATATATAATCTGCGACATCTCACATATTTATTAATGGGCAATTCCAAGGCTTTGTTACGCTAACAGCGAATGCATGTCTTAATGAAATTCGTTGAAATTTAACATGTGTGTCATACTATATACATGTGTATTGAATTTCAATAAATTTCAATGAATTTCAAAGAATAGTTTTCAAGAGATTAACCTTTTTCTGCGTAACAGACATGGCATTTCATGAACTTGCCCTTATAGGCATTATAAACCATTCTAAATTTTGTACATGTAGGACGCCAAATGTAACAGAAGGCACAAAAGGACAATTTTTTATTTAATATCATGATTATTTTCATAGTCTCTCTGTAATACATACATACACGTCACTTCTCTCTAGCCAACGTAAAACAAACTGCATCAACAGCTAGCGACATCACACAAGATTGAAAAATCACAAATTAAAAAAAAGTGTCTGATGTATACACATAAAACCATCAAACACATGACATAATTAAATAATAAATAACATAATTTACTGTACAACATAATTTTAAAAGTAGGCTATAAAAGAAAAAAATTGATTTATAGATTTAAGAGTATTCATTGCATGCTAAAGATTTTGCAAGCACCACTTAATTAAAAGAATAGAATTATAAGTCAGACTATTTTACAAATCAAAATAGAACAAAGAGTTTGGAATCTGGTCTGGTACATGTCCAAGTTTTACAGCTTAAAAATAAAATGTTGATACAGAGAACAGTGCAATCCTGAAAATGATAAATTTCCAAGCTCTTCTCAAACTCTTACTTGTTCTAACAAGGATAAAAACATAATCAGTTAACTCTGCCCAAGTCGAACTTCTCTAAGTCGAAGAATTCATTTTCAAGAAATCATACAAATCTGCAATAATTATTTACTTGAGAGGACACCAAATTTCTCTACAGACAAATAGAATTTGTTGTCCCAAGAGGTTCAATTTGGGTAGTGTTGCCAGTTTTTCAAATACACAATGTACTCAGATTTGCAGAAATATCATTGCCTGTGCGAGCATTATCTTCTGGATTTATTTCTCTTTTTTTGGTTCCAGCTTCTTGTCTCAAGCTTATGCACCTCATCGCTGAACAAACGCCATGGTAACAATGCTGCAATTGTATAGTCTGCCAGAACAGACCCTTGGGTTTCGTTGTGCGCACACACAGAGAGTGATACAGGGTATGCATTGTGTGTCTGCATGCTCTCCCCTAGACTGAGGGTAGAGCAATGCTGTATGTGTGTGATGTAGTCACACAATATGCATGATCTGCGCATGAACACACCGAAAGTCTAGGGTATGTGCTTGCAAACTAGCAATTGTAGAGCACATAGAGACTTCTCATGAGGAAGTGATAAGCGCTATATAAAAGCTGTTCAGTATTATTAATGATTACAATGTACATTATAATTTGAAGACAACTGTATTCAGTTTCTTCCTGATAGAAGAAAAATTAACAACTTTTCCCAGAAGAAACTGCCCAAGATACACAAAGTGAGAAATTATTTTAATCTATTGCAAATGTATGGCTACATGCAAAATATTGCTATACCAGGTGCCAGGTTCATAAGGCTGTTCATTGAAGTATACACACACAACTTTGCGCACAACTGGTGACCAGTTCCCAGCACTCAATGACCCCTCTGTAACAGAGTTTGCATCTGAGAAAGTGTCACCAGTCGTGCGCAGGGTCGTGCATACATGTACATCTACAAACAATTTTACCAAACACGCACCTGAGTGCTGTTTCACCAAGTTACGAAAGACTTTAAGAATGACTTTTAATACGCACAAATGGTATCACTTCTTGTGCTCTAGGATTGCGAATCCTGCGCGTATTACACTGGTTAACGTATTCCAGTGTTTCTTAAAGTCGTGCGTAACTTAAAGAACGATTTGGTGAAACACCGCCCTGATCAAAAGTCAATAATTTTTTCTTTCTTAAAAATAATTTCACTTTCAAACAACCCCATTGCACTACCGCATGTTAAAACTTGTGTTAAACTGTTTTTATTTCAAACACCAACTAAACATACATGTAATATGTGAAAGTTTCTTCATGTCTAAAACAGAGATCACAAGCTAGTGAAAATTGCTTTTTCATAGTCCATTGCAATTTTTCATTCAATCATATTAATCAATTTTACAGAGTAGGTGATATTATGAGTAGAAATTATGGTTGCAGCAAAAATAAAATCCCTAAAACATTATGTGCTGCTGTTGTATCAGATTTTAAGAAGGAAAGGACAAGATTTAAAAAAAATACAGAAAGAAATTCAAATCTTTAGTTGAAGCTCACATGCACAAACATATTTATAATGAGCTGCATGATATCTGACAATATAAAAAAAATGACCTTCATCTCAACGTTTCTAAAAAGAAGCACTTGCCCTGTCCAAACCTGAGAGCAATCTGTAAATAAAAAAATTCCCACCAGAAAATATATCACAGAAGATAAAAAAAACCCTCATTAGCCCGTATTCCAATAGTGAGGTGTAACTTAACCCAGGACTAAGCTATTGTCATTTAGACCATGGCTATTCAATAGTTAAACCAATAGTCAAAATGACTTAGACCTGGGTTAAACCTCGCTATTCGAATACAGGCCATTAATTGCAACAATAAACATAAACACAAAACTCATTATATAAGCATGGACATTCCAAAGACTCACTCTTTTCTTTGGTCATACAAAATCATATGCCTATGACGTGTAAGTGTAGATCAAAAATAAAATCTTGATGAGCAAACAATTATATTTGTGATGGCCATTGAGTATCTTTAAGATTCAATTCTACTTGCCTGTATTAAACTAAAATTAGTACAACCAGAAAAGCTGCAAGATTTCAATGCATGAAGTTTAAAGAGTGCAATAGGATGTACGAAAAATCAGATTCCATGAACTTAACACAAGACAAATTACTTTTCAATGACAATTAAACATGTAGTTGGTTTGATATTTCTGGTTCATAATTAATCAAAAAAGCATAACACTACACTTGTAACAAAATCCCATTTTCAATTTAGCAAGGAGACAAGCAAACAAATAATATTGAGGATCTATTTTGATCTGTGTTTAATGTCAAGTGATTAATAACATATCCAATAATCCCAAATGTAAATTGAAAAGTAAAATCGTCAGACAGCGGGTTTGCTGGAATGACAAAATTAGTTTATTTTTGGAACAAGATTAGATTATTGATTGAAAACAGACATTTCGGCTAGCCTACAATTGAATGCATAATTCTATAGGTTTTTAGAAATAAAAGAAGTATATAAAAAGTAATACAATTTGTCTGTTTGTGAAAATGTTCATTAACTCGTATAAAATTTTATGTTTGAGATTTAATGTATTTAACCTGTTTCTTTGTCACAGATTTTTAAAAAAAATCTATCGCTCATGTTCTTTTTCCAAAATTTTATGTTTGAAATCTTATGTATTTAATCAATGTTTGCATTTGGCACAGATTAAAATATCCCTTTAATATTGTACTGAAGAAATAAACTAAAGTTGAGGATATGACAACAGGCGAGGTTTCAAAAGTAGGTAAATATCCAAATGGTTAATATGAATAATAATTCCATTTCAAATGGATAAATATTGGATGGATTTTCATCTGGCATCAAAATTAGCTACATGATTATGAAATAAAAAAAGGCACACACATTAGTATACACATGGATGATGATTAATTATGTTTTTAAAGAGTAGAAAATAGAAATAAAGATCAATAAATACTCCTGGAAATTGTATAGTGGAAATCAGAATTCTTTTGTTACCTGTTATCACTATGAAGCTAAAACAATGGAATTACAGGGCCATGATAACAATAATAATGATGATGATAATAATGATGACGATGATGATGATGATGATGACGATGATGATGATAATGAGGATGATGATGATGAGGATGATAATAATAATAATATTATTATTTTAATTTTAAAAAAAAGAACATGGGCTTTCGATGGCAGAATCTTAATAATAAGCAAATTATATTTCTTATATGGCCCAAAGCCCCACTCAACAATGATGATGACGATGACGATGATGATGATAATGATAATGATAATGATACTGATAATGATAATTATCTTATTATTACTATTTTGATTTAAAAAAGAGCATGACTGAGCTTTCGATTCAAGCAGGATCTTGATCAATAAGCAAATTATTATTTCTTACAAGGCCCAAAGCGCTCGAACAATATTATTTCCCTGATCATATCCATTTTTCTGAGCTTTATAGTGATAGCAAGTCAAACAAAGAATCCTGACTTTCATTGTATATGCAGAAACTCTACAGCCAAGCCAATATCAAGAAGACTACATCATTTCTTGGGTCGGTTGCATGAACCTTCCCTTCAGTGGATAAGTTCATACATATTCCATTAAAGTGCACATTGATATGACGACACATGCATCAATTGACGCTACACGTCTCATACCACAGACCCCTGAATCAGTGTACACGTATAATGTATGCAACATTGCTTCCTACATGCCCTGGCTAAAGCACACATCCATGCGTATACATGTACATCTCTACTATGCACCACACGGATGCTGCCCATATCACAACACAGACCCTTTCCGTACCTGGGCGCTATTTAAATTAACATATGAACCGAATTGTCTATCGCATCTCACCTTAAACGGTGGACCGGGAACACACGCACACACACCCTGCTGTCAATAGATTAGAGCTATATGCACGACAAAAAACACACGGAACAGCTTTCAAAGATAGATTAAAATCAAAAGAAACGTCGCTAGCATCATAATAATACATGTAGTCATAATACAGAAAGATTTATATCATTTCTTGTCCTCGTAATATGTACAAATGTGTCAATCTTTACAAAATATCAAATAGAAATATGCCAGTTCCATCCTCCAAAAAAGAGAGAGTGTTCAAAAATTTATATATCTGCAGAAATGCTATGTACAAAAGCTAGATTTGGAGGATGATTAAAAATACTCGAAGCCTGCAACGGCTTCAAAACACATACAAGTACAGCATATGTTTCATGCATAAAACTTTTAGAAAACACACATATTTCTATGATACTGTACAATATACATAATCAAATGATTCATGAGCTGTATTTCAATATTAGCTATCGTAAATTACGCCAACCTCGTACTTGAACAAGTGAAGAAAATGCGAGTAATTTTGGGGTTATTACAACACACATGCTACTTAGACATATACATGTAGACTACATATCCTGGTGAATTTGTGAAAGGTAGCTTTGCTTATTTAGCTGTCTCTAAAAACATCCATGCCGTGCATAAAATAAAGATCTGGAGGTTCAGTTGTAGTGATTTCAACTTCATGCCCGGTCTGTGCTACAGTGTAGGTCTACACTTAACAATGAAAACGATCATATCAATATCAGGGGGAGGGGGATAAAGGAACATAAAAATTGGAAAATGTGTAAGAAATATAAGATAATTAAGAGAATAATTAAAATTTAACCAGAATTACTTTCTGTAATTCCCATAGGCTTTGTGCAAGGACTACTCTGTCCGTAGCCAATGGATTAACCTTTTACCAACTGGTGGGGGAAAAGTGGAAACAATCAGAATTCTGTAAGTAATATCCACTATCGTCTTTAAAAAAAAGAGTGCATTACACTTAGGTTGATAGTCATTGTGCGGGCATGGCCGCCTCAATTAAGTCACATACACACATAATCCAAATGTGCAGTTTCAGAGGGTGTTGCTAGAAAGTTGTGATAGATTGAAAGTTTGCACACGCCTATCAAAATCAATGATTCATACATTTCCGTATAAAATGGAAATGCACATTTCACTTTGCAACTGATTTGAATAAGATCATCACAAGTTTCTTGCAAAAATCTCCTAATTCTGCACAGACATTGCTTGATAAAAAAAAATGAGCATTTCAGTTTACACACTGATTAAAAAAACTAGTCCCATTTTCAGACTCATGATGCTCACAAAGACAATACCAATTTTGTGCCTCTTAATTCGTACATAACAATGGTGCTGGAACAATAAAATTACACCTTTCTTTTGTTTTTAAACAATAGCTGGCCTCCCTAAACCTCTGTTCACCAAAAGCCTTCTACTGCCTAACAACTTTAATATTGCTTTGTGCCTGGAAACAAGAGACTACTGCCTGGATAGGTCAAGCGTTTCTAACATCTTCATGATCGCCGGTGTGACTTACTGCTGAGAAATAGGTCACGGGTGAGAGGAGGGTGATGTGCGAAACAGCGAGAAATGAGCGTCGTCATCGTTACCTCGAAGACGAAGTATGACTAATGGTATGTTGTGTTTCGGGAAAGTGGAGAGGGGGCCCCTATATGCCATTTACCGTGAATAGAGCTTGAGTCAGAATATAGTGCCTGTATTCATAACTGCGGTTATTCATATTTTGTCAGCGTAAACTCCTGGTTAAAGGTTTTTGTATTTGATTTTTTATAGATGAACCAAATCCTATCTTTGGGGGTAAAGTTAACTCTGCTAAAATCGTACTTGTTTAAGTCAATGGGATTTTTTTGAACACATCATTAAAAATATTATGTTATTTACTTCTTTTTTTTTATAATTTTTAGAGAGAGGAGGAGGGGAGGGGATGGGAAGGGGCAGGGGGAGAGATGAAGGGGGAGGAGAAGGGGGGAGAGGGAGAGGGGAAGGGAAGGGGGAGAGGGAGACGGAACGAGGGAGAGGGAGGGAGAGGGAGGGGGAAGGGTCTGTTTGTCTGCTCTCCACTGGTTTTCATGGACAAACTATACCATATGTCTAAAAAAATGACAACGGGGCTTTCAGGATTAATAACTTTTGAAAATGAATATGAAAATAGATGCGGTTTGGCATGTCTGATATATAACTATTCATCTATATTTGATGAAAATTTCATGAGATTTGCTTGAGTGGTTACAAAGAAATGAAGCTTTTTGTATCGGATGTCATAATTCCGTTCTGCACAAGTTTGTGAGGATAGAGACGTGCAATGCACAATGGTTATTTAAACTTCCCATGACTCATTGCTCAAAAGGAATGTTACTGCTTAATAATGTCATTCAAATAATTCATGACAAGCGTGGATATTTAATTTACATGTAAAAGCCCCAAAACAAAAACAGTAATATTCATTTTGACCAGTGAAACATTGGAAATTGAAGTAACCATATTGTGCTTTACAAGTCTCCGTCCTCACAAACTTGTGCAGAACGGAATTATGACATCCGCTACAAAAAGCTTAATTTCTTTGTAACCACTAAAGCAAATCTCCTGAAATTTTCACCAGATATAGGTGAATAGTTATATGTTCGACATGCCAAACCGCATTCATTTTCATATTCATTTTCAAAAGTTATTAATCCTGAAAGCCCTGTTGTCATTTTTTTGGGGACATATGGTACAGTCACTATTGATGGAGGAAATATGATTTTATTTAGAACCTACAATGCATGTGGAACAATGTGCAGAACAGATGATAGATGTGCTCTGAAAAATTGCATGCATTATCATCTTCATTAACCTGAATAAAACATATGCGTAGGGCCTGCCAAATGAATCTCCCTGAATGCATGTTGCAAACAATAAGCAAATTACATGGAGGAAAAACTTTATTATGCCCTTGACTGATCTAGGATTAACACAACATTCATGTTATTTATACCACATTCGAGTGCACTGTACATTGTGTTTGAGAGCATGTCAAATGCTAATAGAATCTGAAATTTTCTGACATAAAATGGCAACACCCCCAGACATTGAAATTATGATCACTAAGATTAGATTCTGAAGGTCCGGGTCAAAGATACATGCATGTACACAGTAGCACTGCCCTGGTAAACCAGGAAGAGGGTATGTTATTAGATGGATATGGGTGTGAGACAGAAAGGGGATGCCCTCAGGGCTCAAAGCTTCCAAAATAGCTTCGTCCTAATAATCAGTGTACTTGTTCCAATGATTTCTTAGCTGTATTTCAATTCTATATTACCAAATGCACATGAATTTTTGAATAACGATAAAAATATTTATTGAGCAATTTTAAGGATATAATTCACACATACTGCACAATGCAGGCTACAGCTCATTTAGATGTATGTGTCCAGGTGAACTTTGTGACAAATTCGGAAAAAAGTAACATCGAAAAGTATCTAAGATTAACACTATACGCTATTCATGATATTCAAAAGGATTGTTATCTCTATTTTCATACAAGAATTAATAAGACATTGAAATTTGATGATTTGAAGGTAGATTCTGATGCATTGGGTATAAGACCCCATTCACATCAGCCAAAAAGGCCGGCCTAAAGCTTGGTGTAAACATAAGGGAGGCCTTAGGCCGGCCCAAATTTTGGACAGGCCGGCCTCAGGCCTCCAATTTTCGGGTGTAAACATAAGGGGGACTCGGGCTTCCAGCGCACGCCAATGACTCATATCCGGGTTCTCGAGCGATATCGTATTGTAAACACTGGATAGAGTTGTTATGCAACTCGTTCACGTATCCTTTTATTATTTTCTTTTACTGGTAAGAGTTGATTCGCATTATGTTTACTGATTGGACTGCAGTTATAGATCATAAGTTAACGCCAGATATGTCAAGACGCCGAAAATATCCCTCACGCCAAGCACAGCCCACAGTGGAGCTCCCTGTAGGAGGGACCTTTAGATAAAGGAAAAGTATGAGAGACAGAAAAGGGATGCCCGCACGGCTGAAAGCTTCCAGAATAGCGCCGTCCTAAAGGACTTGTACAGTCTCAAAATAAAATCACATTTCCTAAAAACACTTCCCAAGTTGGAGTCAGAATCTATGAGCTGAAAAGCATTTGCTTACAGTGCATCCAGTAAAGGTTTGGAGGTGTTGCTAAAAAGTTGCTACATTTTGTATTTATTGCAAGTTGCAGTTGATCGGCACTGACCAATCAAAAACATACTTGCATGTATATGATAATATGTATATTATTTGCCACTCAAAATGTTTCATTTAGATTTATTTGCAATCAATCGCAAGTTTCTAGCAACACCCCTATGATTATTTTATTAAAAAGATTTGTGGTAGCTAAAAAGTAATCTGGAGTGTACTAAAGTAAGTAACAAAAAAGCCAATTACATGTAGCTCTAAAATGATATTCATATATTGGGGGTTTTTCCCCAATGTCTTATGTTTTTCGCAAACATATTGATCTGTATTGATCTGTTGGTCAGATATTACTGCATCAAATGGAAACAGAAATCTTAAATGTATTAAAATTGTAAAATTAACAATAAATTGAATAAATGAAATGAACATTAAAATGTCAACATTCAGCCGGAATGCCCGTTTCATGATCTATCATTATATTATCTATTGAATACAAGAAATCCAAATTTGTCACTTTTAGGTATAACTCATTATAAATATAGACCTCTTCCATGAAGATTGATCAAAATTCTTTCTATTTTCCTATGGTATTCAGTGAAATTCCAAAATCAGATTAAAACGTCTTTCATTTTGAACACAATACTATTAATTTTAAAGGAAAATGGGAGAAATGGTATAACTAGGACTGAAAAATTACGCAAAGTACATGTATTTGATGCAATATCTGCTAATAAAGTGGATCTTTCTTCCCATTTCGGCTACAACCTTAATTACGTTGACATGGGTGAATTCTATTTCAATCAACAAGCAAAATGTACCAAACAAAGAGGCCACCACCTTTTTTCTTCTCATTATATTAAACAAAAGGGGCCTGGTATTGTTTGAGGTATTTGATGCAATTACTTAATGCAAAAATCATCAGCGAATACCTTTCCAGCTCATTACTGATATTATCTTTACAAGGACATTACCTCAGAGGACATACAAATTGACAAATATTTTTTATCTAAAATATCAAAGTTGATCTGATGCGTGTTTGTTGCTTTGTCTGCAAAAATCAATGATGGAATATGACTGANAATTGAAATTTGATGATTTGAAGGTAGATTCTGATGCATTGGGTATAAGATTCCCTGTAGGAGGGATCTTTGATAAAGGAAAAGTATGAGAGACAGAAAGGGGATGCCCACAGGGCTGAAAGCTTCCAGAATAGCTCCATCTAAAGGACTTTTGCAGTCTCGAAATAAAATCAGATTTCCTCCTTTATGTCATATATCCTTAAACACTTCCCAAGTTGAGTTGAAATCTATGTGCTGAAAAGCATTTGCTCTGAGCGCCTTGAGAATCTTAATAGGATGGAAAGAGCGCTACTAGTATGTAAGATCCATCCAGTAAATATTTGGGGGTGTTGCTAAAAAGTTGCAATTCATTGCAAGTCGCAGTTGATCGGCGTAGGCTAATAAAAAACATACCTGCATGAACGTACGTGTATTACTTATGTGCATACTACATGTACTATGTACCAATCAAGATGCACATTCTATTTGCAGTTGATTTGCAATCAATCGCAACTTTCCAGCAAAACCCCTATGACTGAATTGAATTAAAAAAACATAATAGCTATAAAAGTTATTTGGAGTAAACTAAAATTAGTAACAAAATTGCCAATTAGATTAAAAATTATATTCATATTTGGGGTTTTCCCTAATGCCTTACGGTATGTTTTTCTGAATCATATTAATTTGTATAGATTTGTTGGTCAGAATTTACCGCTGAATATTAAAGTGGAAAAAATCTACAGTGTAATAAAATTGTAAAATTAACAACAAATTGAATAAATGTCAACATTCTGCCTGAGAGCAGATTTCGTAATTTCTCAACCCATCTATTGAATTTTAAAAATCTGAAATTTTCACTTAATTAAAGGTATTTTTACAATTAAAATAATGTCTAATCAATGAAATTTGATCACACTTCTCCCGATTTTCCAATGGTAAGCAGTGTAATTTAAAGTAGGATTAAAACTCTAACATTCCCAACACATTATCATTAACTTAATAAAGGGAGATACATGTACATATGTAGGAGAAGGGACAATTGTGTAAATAATTTGATGCAATAGAATTGCTTTTCCAGTGGATATTTCTCCACCCACCGGGGTGCATTCACTTATCCATTTGTAAACGGAATGAAAAACATAACAAACAAAGAAGCCACATCAACACTTTGTCATTCCCATTATATTGAATAAACATATTACACAAAGGGGCTCTGGCATTGTTTGAGGTATTCCATGCAATTACTTTAGGGCGCTATCATCAGCGAATACCTTTCCAGCTCATTACTGATATTATCTTTACAAGGACATTACCTCAGAGGACATACAAATTGACAAATATTTTTTATCTAAAATATCAAAGTTGATCTGATGCGTGTTTGTTGCTTTGTCTGCAAAAATCAATGATGGAATATGACTGACTTTTCAAATTCTTTGTTCCAAATGAGGTGCATCGATGCAATATACAGTGTGTCTCAATAAAAACGTAACACTTTTGAAATGGTTGGCAAATAGAGCATATATAGTTTTATGAAGAAATGTTGATATGTATAGAAAGCTGAAGGATCGACCTTTCTTATGAGATGAAAAATTGGAAAAAAGAATCATGCTTCGATGAACAGTGTTCACTTAA
>BQKZ01002607.1:55217-65366 GCA_036244855.1 Temnopleurus reevesii | reverse complement strand
TAGATGGCGCTATTACGTTACTATTTTCCGAGATGTAGCTTGTGAAAACGCTACGGCGAAACGATATTTTCGCTGTATTGCGGTTTTCCCCTTAAGTGCCCATTTTATAGCACAGAAATGTGCCTTATTCCGCAGATAAGCTAATAATAATAATAATAATAATAATAATAATAATAATAATAGTGGCTACAGTACTTGTACATATAGCGCACAGGTCCCCCTTTCGGTGGGAGTGAAGTGGGAGTGAAGTTTACTCTGTCCAGTTTCTTTGTACATTGATTTCATAGTGACTGTACATGTAGCTAGTTGATTGTCTGCAGCATTCCCACATGTTGGTTTCGTGATGAAATCTATATTAAATTGATGTCTAGACTGCTTACTGTATCCAATCTAGAATAATTGAAGTTGCATGGATAACAAATGATTTATGATAAAATTAGGTCATCGTACTTAGGTTAAACGTACTTTTCTATTGCACATGTAGTATAACTCTATTATGCAGATTGGTTGAAGATGTACAGTACTTTATATATATATCCGATTATTTATGAAGGAATAAGACTGAAAATGAAAATGATTTACATCCTTGTTCTCATATGTTGCAATTCTGAGTGCTATCTACACTCTACAAGTGAAGTGTACTTGTATACACTCAATGTTCAAATTTTCAGCAAAAGTTATCACTATTTTAGAATCAATAAAGTTATCACTATTTTAGAATCAATAAAGTTATTAATTTGAAGCTTATATTTTTTTTTACATTTATTCTTTGCATTTGAAACCTGTAATTGTATGATAACTGGGTTTAGATGATACAATTTGGTATTTTTTCTTTTCCTTTTTTTTTTAAAAGTGAAATTGACTTTCATTGACACAAGCAGTTTGACAAAGTAGGAAAAATAATTGAAGAAAGTTGATCAGTTGTCTCACGATGTGCAAACGTAGAACGTTTACTGTAGAACGTAGGAAAAACTTACTGTACAAGTAATCTTTTAATAATTCAATGATATTTGGATTAGCAATGAGAGCAACAAAAAGTTCAAATGATTTCAATCAATTCATTTTGTTTTGCTCATTTTTCAATGAGATTGATAGCTATGGTTTAAGAAAGATGAGAAGATTTTGATTACAAGAGCTTCAAAGGACTCATTAAGCATTATGATACATTAAAAGAATTGAATATTTTCAATCAATTCGTAATATATTGTTTTGCTCTTTTTTTGTGCAGTGAGATTGACGGCCATGGGTTAAAAAAACCTTAAGATTTTGACTTTGGGAGCTACAAAGAATTCAAGAAGTGAATTAGATGTAAACATTTTGAATAATTTCAATTCATTCATAATGTTTTGTTTTGCTCTCTCTTTTTTTGCAGTGATATCTGACAAATTTCAATGGATTCATAAGACATGATACTTTTAATACAAGAGCTATCAATTCAAGAACAAACCAGACGTAAAATTTTGAATAATTTCAGTTCATAATTTTGTTTTTCTCTTTTTTTGTTGCAGTGAGATTGATGGCTATGGATTCAAAAGACCTGAAGATTTTGACTATGAGAGCTACGAAGAGTTCATGAAGCATTATTTATCAGAACTCATGAAGCTAGTGTTAATGTAATAATTGCAAGTTATACAAAAATGATTAAATATTTTCATTTAGTCTAGATAATGTTTTATTTTGCTCTTTTTTGCAGTGAGATTGATGGCTATGGATTCAAAAGACCTGAAGATTTTGACTATGAGAGCTATGAAGAGTTCATGAATCACTATTTAGCAGTATTAGCAAGGAGAGCAAAGAAATGGGAACCAATAATTAAAGGGAATCAGAAGGTCAAGAAATCTCGCAAAGGTAAGATTGGATAAATCACCATTTAAAGCCCCGGTCACATGTAGGATCCCGGAAGCAACACGATTCACCCCGACTCTTTGTTCTGAGGCAGTTAACTGTGAATTAACAAAGAATCGGGGTGAATCGGGTTGCTTCCGGGGTCCTATGTGACCGGGGCTTTAAGCAGAAGGGACAACAGCTGTGGACAAAGTAAACAACTTCATTCAAACATTCAAAATAGTTAGATACACACACAAAAAATATTGTTCCCTTTTGTTCTGCAGAGAAAGAACAGATGTGTTGTCTGTTCATGATTAAATAGGGAAGCTACTTTCTTTTGTGTTCATGAAGATATTGTGAAGGCTTGAATGGATTGGTTTACTTTGTCCAATCCTTTTCTCCCTTCTGTGACCCTAAAATGTCAATTCATTAAAGGGGAACTTCACTCAGATATTGATGTGTGCTCAGTGGATGAAGTAAAATACAATGGTCAATCTGTGAAAATTTGAGCAAAATTCGACAATCCGTTCAAAATTTATGAATTGTCAAAGTTTTGATTTACACCCCTCATAGGCTCCTCAAATTGGCCACGTACAGGCACAAAATGGCTGCGAACATGGAGAAGTCTCCACTCACTGTGTACACAGAATTTCACATTTCCTTCTTTTTCAAGAAAATTAGACAAAATTGTATGTTTCTCTTCAAGTATGATATGGACATTTTGATTCTGCATGCATGAATTTTGTTGATTTATCGTCTACTTGGATGGATTGAATGGATTGTTTGATTTTGCTCAAAGTTTCTCTTCATCTACTGAGAGTGCATCAATGTCTAGGTGAAGTTTCCCTTTAATTTCTGGTGCACTGAATAGACAAGAATAGGCACCTGTGCATTTTTTCACCAAGTTACGAAAGACTTTAAGAATGACATTGCACATGACTAGTATCAGTTCGTATGAATTATCGAGAATCTTACGCGCATTACACTCTCTCTTAGAGTTGTTTGTAATTTTAAGAACAATTTGGTGAAACACTGCCCTGGGCAGTTTCCTTGGGCAGTGTTTCACCAAGTTACGAAAGACTTTAAAAAGGACTCTAAGCATGACTAGTATTAGTTCTGCTGAATGATCGAGAATGTTATGCAGATTACACTTAAAAAGTCCTAGTAACTTTAAGAACGAATTGGTGAAACGCTGCCCTGTATGTATACATGCCTAAAACTCTAATGGTCATCTTTTTTTACATGTTTGCTCAGTTTAATGAACAATTTAATAATGCATCCTTTCACGACTCCAGGCTGCACATATACACATATCAGATCCAATTACATGTACTCAAGTAACCTATAACAATTAACCATGGGTGGTTGATCGAATTGTAAATTGCTTTTTCATTCATCAAGTTTTAAAGATTTTCTTTGCTTATTTGACAAAAAAATGCTTGGTTGTGTTTCATAAACCTGATGAATGACCGGTGATCCTTTCTTCAATGCGATTCAGCGCCAGGAGTGCGAGAAAGGATCACCAGCGAGTCGTTCGTACAGTCGTGCGTAGATCTACTTGTAAGCACAGCTTTGTGAAACACAACCCATCATTTTTGGGTCAAATATGCAAAGAATATGTTTAAAGTGATTGAAATCTTAAACTGCGGTTCCCTATCATGTCTGTTTTGAATTAGATAGGAATCTTCCTAATTGGAATTGTTGTCATTTCTTTTAAAGGGGAACCAGCCTTTGGAATTATCGTGCTCTCATTGAATGAAGAAAAATCAGATAAACAAACTGTGAAAATTTGAGCGAAATCTGACAACCCGTTCAAAAGTTATGAATTTTCAAAGTCACTGAGATATGACGATCCCTATCGCTGATGGGGATCCGTGCGATCGGCAAATTCGATGAAATCTCTGACGTCATGTCGGACAACTTCTCATTCACTTTGTACATAGAATTTTTAAAAATTGATTAATGTAAAATTTAGAGTAAGGCTGCAACATCATTCTTCTCAAAATACATGCAGAATCAATACAGAAATGCTATACCCCAATGGAAAATTGGCATTTTGTTGAATTTTCCGAAAACAAGGAGAAAATGTGAAAATTTGTATACAGAGTGAATGAGCAGTTGTCCGACATGACGTCACGGATTTCGTCGAATTTGCCGATCGCACGGATCCCCATGAGCGGTAAGGATCGCCATATCTCTGTGACTTTGAAGATTCATAACTTTTGAACGGGTTGTCCGATTTTGCTCAAATTTTCACAGTTTGTTCATCTGATTTTTTTTCATTCAATGAGAGCACGATAATCCCAGGGGTTGGTTTCCCTTTAAATGAGAGTGCTTGAAGACCTAAATGTAAACTCAAAACCTGCTTAAAGTTATAAATTTCTGGTGAATTGTATTGACAAGATCAGGCACCAACTGCATGTAAACATGTCTAAAAGTCTAATTGTCATCGATTTTGACATGTTTGCTCAGTTTTATGAAAAATCTAATAATGCATCCATTCATGACTCCAAGCTGCACGAATACACATCCAATCGATTACTCAAGCGACCCACAACAATTAAACCATGGGTATAAAGCTCATGTCGAATACTTGCAATTAAAGAACTTCAATTTTGAAAATAAGTGGAAGTGATTCTTAAAGCATCGTGTTGTAGTGGACCTGGTTCTCACATTTCAGCCAGAAGGCCGCAGTTCGAGTCCCCCCCCCCCCAAGGTGTTAATTTCCTTCAGCATGAAATTTATCCACAAAGTTGCACTCTACCCAGGTGTCATTGGGGACCAGTAGTAGACAGCAATACATTATCTGATGATTTGAGCGCCTATTTGGCTGCCTTAATGCCAGGCTCAAATTGCCATCCAGAACTGGGTAATAATATCGGAAATGTTTCGAAACTATCTTATAACTATGGTATATTGATAACAATGAGCAATGCGACTTTTCTTGACAAGGGAAACTTAATCAAGTTGTGCAAAATTGGTAAAAAGCGTAATAATTTCATACACCAGGTGTTTCTCCACTCTAGCCAACATAAGAAGAAACACATGGGACAAGTGTGATATCAAAACGATACCATTACAAAGGGCCTCCCTTAGCAGAGAGAACATGCTCTGATGATGGATGAATATTATCTGTGTCACTGAGTTTGCTTGTACTTTGCTTGATAAATTCCCTTGTCAATTTCATATCTGTACTGGATAGCCCAATCTTGAGACGGAGAGCAATTTTTTTTCTAAAAGCATATTACGCAGGGTCTCCATCAGCAGCTAGAACATCTACACTGTACTGTGATGATAATGGATGAATATTATCTGTGTCACTCAGTTTGTCTGTATTTTGCTAATATAGTCTTAAGTTGTTTCATGTCTTTTCAAGATAGCACAATCTTGAGATGGAATGGCATTTTCTATTAAAGCATATTATAAAGGGTCTCCTTTAGCAGCTACATGTAAAACATGCTGTGATAATGGATGAATATTATCTGTGTCACTGAGTTTGCCTGTACTTTGCTTGATAAATTTCCTTGCCTAAATTAATTTCATATCTCTTCTAGCACAATCTTGAGACAGAATTTTTTTTTTATAAAAGCATATTTTGCAGGGTCTTCTTTGGCGAGAACACCTTCTTTGAAGATACCGGTAGATGAATGTGATTTTGTCTTACTATGAGTTAGTTTGACTTAAATTTGCTTGATAAATTTCATCATCAAAACTGATTTCATATCTCCATCGGATAGCAATTGACAGCTGTCATGCCATTTTTAAACAACACATTGCCATGCAGCCCCTCTTCATCAGCTAGGGAATATTTAATGGGGAAAGTTTACATTTCTTAAGATTTGGTTTGATTTATCTTGCTTGTCTTTATATATATTTCTTCATGAAAAAGTTTATATTCATCAAATTAAAAATAACAGCATTTGATAATCACTTGTTATTGCTGGGACCTTTCTTTAGCAGCTATAACATGTAGTAAATATGTCATAGATAGAAATGATTTGTGTACGTAATCTGAATTAGCTTGATTTCTCTTTGCTTGTAAAACACCTCCTCTCTAAAAAGTGTTTTTTATATCTTCACCGGATAGCACTTGACAGACTTACAGTTGTCGATGCCATTTTAAACAACACATTGCCATGCAGCCCTTCTTCATCAGCTAGGAATTTATTTTTTTTTTAATTTATGATTCAACACCAAAATTTTCTTATCTCCTCAAACCTAATGACCGAACATGATAAAAAGAAAGCAATAAAACTGTTGTCTTTACACCCGTCAAACCCACAAAACAATGCATTGGTACATGTACATGGTACATAGAATCAAAGACAAAAATAAAATATGCAAAGAATACTCATTAAAGAGACTCAAGCCCACAAACAATTTACATGATTGGGAAGTCCAGGAAATTTGCTGCCCAGCAACCAATATATATCAATTCTTGTAGATATGAATTTCAGGGATTCATTTTCCTGGTATTGCATCACAACTTGCTATGCATTTAAGCAAAATCGTTAAAGGGAAACCATCCCCTAGAGTTATCTTGCTCTCATTGAATGAAGAAAAATCAGAAGAACAAACTGTGAAAATTTGAGCAAAATCAGAAAACCCGTTCAAAAGTTATGAATTTCAAAGTCACACCGATTTGATGATCCCTGCCGCTCATGAAGATCCGTACGCTCGGCAACAGCGGCTAAATCTGTGACGTCATGTCGGACAACTCCTCATTCACTTTGTACATAAATTTTTTAAAAATTGATCAATGTAAAATTTAGAGTAAGGCTGCAACATCATTCTTCTCAAGATATATGCAGAATTAATACAGAAATGCTATATCCCAACCCAAAATTCAAATGTTGTTGACTTTTCTGAAAAAGGGTGAAAATGTGAAATTCTATGTCCAGAGTTAATGAGGAGTTGTCCGACATGACGTCACAGATTCCGTCGACTTTGCCGATCCCACGGATCCCCATGAGCGGTAGGGATCGTCATATCTCTGTAACTTTGAAAATTCATAACTTTTGAACGGGTTGTCTGATTTTTCTCAAATTTTCACAGTTTGTTTATCTGATTTTTCTTCATTCAATGACACTACGATAATTCCAGGGATTGGTTTCCCTTTAAACAAAAGATGTTTTGTTTAGCATCATTGCCACATAGAACTATACAGAGGGGTGTTGTTATTGTTTCCTCAATATCTATAACTGCAAATCAAATGTGAAAAGAAAAATTATTCCCTGACTTCATTCAGAATATCGATTTGCCTAAACATTTTAGGCTATCCAACCAATGTAGTCTGCGTGAGTCCATAGCTAAAGAGATACCATAGCGATGCGTCTAGTGAAAACCAGCCTCATTGCCACAAAGGGACTGATTTGACAATGATTCGCAAATCAACTGGTTTTAACTCAAAATAAATCACCTGCAAAGGTCCCAGTCCATGGGTAGTGGCTGAAATACATAGGGCAGTTTGGACAAGCACTTCAGAATATTTACGGGGAAAGCTACCATTATTCTAATTTGGTTTGAATAAACTTTATTGTCTTGATACATACATGTATATATTTCTTCTTTGAAAAAAGTGTTTTAAATGTCAATCCATCAAATAGCATTAAAAATGGGCATTTGATAATCACATGCTATTTGAGGGAGGAGGGGGGGGGGGAGTTAATTAGCAGCTACAACATGTAGAAAATATGTTTTAATACCGAAATGATTTGGGTGCTTAGCATGGATTTGTATAATTTTATTTGCTTGTAAAAACACCTCTTCTCTAAGAAGTTGTTTCATATCTTCATTAGATAGCATTTAAGAGAAAAAAAATGTTAGTTTAGCCACAATCTTTACCTTCCTTTTAGCAGGTAGAGAAAATCTTTTCTGAATAATGATATAGATTATTTGTGTACTCAATCTGAATTAGTTTGATTTCTTTTTGATTGAAAGAAATACCCTTTTTTTCTATAAAGTTGTTTCATATCTTTATTAGATAGCTTTTAAGGGTCTTCCTTGAACCCTTTTTGTGTTGTATCAATTCCAAAGTGAGGGATAACACTGCCCAAATTACCAGCTTAGGCACTGCAAACAATAGAAAGTATGCTCTGGTTATTGTGTGTACTCCCCGAGTTAACACATAAAAAATCATTTGCCATAGAGGTGTGTAGTTGTGGCAAAATGCAAACAAAACCACCATAGTGTTTAATTCATACATGGTCTTTCTGTAGGAGCTTAACACAAATTTGGTTAAAGATCATTGATGAATGTAATGTGTGTAGCTAGTTTCATTACTCTACTTGTTCTAATAAATCTTGTTGAAAAGTTGTTTCATGTACATGTATAATATAGCACAAGAGACACAATTTTATTTGATAATTATACATAAATTCACACTAGGTTTTTTTAGCTACACATATTTTCAAATTTATTGAAATGATAAATGAATGTGAAGTGTGTAATTAATTTGGCATAACTTTGTTTGAATAGATCTTTTTAGAAATGGTTTTATATCTAGCAGTCAAATAAAATGTTTGTGATGATCAATGAAAATAGTTTTTAATAAGATTGCTTGTGATTTGATTGTCTGAAAAGTGCTTTTTTTAAGTTGCTTTTTATCTTCATTACATAGCACAAGGGATGGAATGTTTATAACCAGACATTAATTCCAGCAACTTTTTTTCTGAGGTACTTACATACTTTTTATACAAATTTGTTGAGATTAATGATGAATTTGTGATATTTGTGTAATTGTATGTTTAGATTAATCTGCCTTGAATAAATCTTACAAATAAAAAGCTGTTAAAAGCTGTTTTCTGAAAGTCGTTTCATATCTTCATCAGATAGCACATGAGACAGAATTTTGTATCACGAGAATTAGAATAATACTAATATAATAAACATAAACATAAATAAACAGCGCCAAAGACCAGGTTCCTGGGTTATTTCTTATATCTGTACGCTAAAATATTGGCTTATACAGTAGTTTAGTGTTAAATTGCCTTTTATTTAATGGTCTTATAAGCTGTTCTCTAAAAGTTATTTCATATCTTCATCAGATGGCATAAGAGACAGAATGTTATGTTAACCAGACATTAATTCCCACAAACTTTTCTTCTGATCTACTTACACACTTTTTGTACAAATTTGGTGAAATGATAGATGAAGTTGTGGCATTTGTGTAATTAGTTTGAAATTAATCTGCTTATTTGGATAAATCTTGTAAATAAAAAGCTGTTTCATATATCATTGTAAACAGATTTTAAAAGAAAAAAAGATGAAATCTTTAATAGAAGCATTCATGCAGGATATCAGCTAAAAAGTTTGTTGTGATATCAATGAATATAATTTGTTTTAATTGTTTTTTTTTAATTTAATTGTCGTAAAAGCTGTTCTTTATTAAAAATTGTTTCATATCTTCATCAGATATCACAGGAAACATAATTTTATGCCATAAGAATTATAATTATTTTAGATATGAATACATAGTCTAATACACCAAGTCCCAGGGTCCTTTCTAGCTTTTTAAAGCCCTTGCCCAAATGGGTAACCAAATTGCCCCCAAATTACCAATTTTGGACACTAATCGCTCTGCTGGTACTTTGTATATAACAGAGTTGACCTGAAAGATTTATTACTACCAATATATCTCATTCATACATTGAGGGTTAACACATAGGAATTCGATGCCGTTGTGAATTAGATATTACTACGCTTACAGCAACACAATTATTGAACCACTGATCATATTTCAGATGACGTTAGCGACAAAATCATGCATCCAGCGCTGTTTAAATAGTCAATATTTGCGTGAAGTAATTTTAGATAGGGCCAAGCGCAAAACTCATTTGGCTGCATTCTTGCTGATGGCAAAATCAGTCATCAGTGTTTATTTTGGGGAAACATGTGTAAATGAACAGCCAATCAAGTTATTACAGTGATCGAGCAACACCAGCCTTTTATCTTGATAGACCATGCCTCCCCTAGCATAGTAAATGTGATAGTTAGGGGGATAGTTAGGGGGATAATGCAGTGAATAAACTTTACCACAATTTTTCGCTCATTTCTAACTACCTTTTGTCATCATAAAGGATTGAGAAAAATACTGATGTTACATGCTTCCTGTGAATGACAAATTACAGCCTTTAAAGCCCAAGTATAGTTTTGGTAAAAGCGAATATTTTTATCGCCAAATTTTGTCTTCAAATCTACTTATCATGAACATGTTGTACAAAAGATTGTACGAAAAATTAACAAGTTTTGGAAAAGTTATAACCTAAAGTGTGGAAAATATTTTAGCGTCGTAGCCACCGACGCGAATTCAATATTTTCTTT
>BQKZ01002607.1:17469-30280 GCA_036244855.1 Temnopleurus reevesii | reverse complement strand
CCTTTGGGGGAGAGCACGAGACACACAATGAGACACACAGTGTATACCCTGTATCACTCTCTGTGTTTGTGCACAACGAAACCAAAGGGTCTGTTCTTGCAGACTAGGCTCGATTGGTAAAGTTATGAGAAGTGAAATGGGATATTGTAAAGCTAATTTTAAATCAGATACCACATGTACAGGACATCAATGATAAAAATAAGCTCAGTTATGTCTTCAGCAAACGTTACAAGTGATGAAAAGTTGTGTAGCTAAATTGTGTCTAATGGAGACATCAAATGTGTCAAAAACTGGCCCCCTTCTTTTACGTCAATCTCCCAAAAGGATGTGGCATGATAATGCTTTTAATGATTTGGTTCATTTCATTCAGATGTGAGCTAGAGTCGTGAGCAGAATGAGGATAACTAATCTACCCAATTGCTCTTACCATAACCAAACAGTTTTTTTGTTTAACCAAGTAATGAAATCTCTTGGGATTTATACGACAGCTTGATAGCAAAAATAAGTCCTTTTCATGAGATGAAAGCGCAGTGTGCTCAAGAGACAAAGGAATCGGATAAAATGAGCAACATCCATTCAAATCTTCATAATAGCTTCAGAACCCATACCAAAAAATAAGAGCATCCGATAGCTATCAGATAACCATCGCAGATGGCCAGCCGATGGCAACTAATTTGCATGTGAAACTGCCATCGGATAGTTATCGGATGGCATGGCATCCGATGACTATCGGATGAACTGCAGATGGCTATCTGCAGTGCACTGTTTTTTTGCTATGGGAATGCAAAAATAAATTTTCTGCCCTTTTATTATTAATCAAAATGCGCCAATCAGAATCATGCGCATCTTGTTAGAAGTGCATCATGCGCAAATGAAAATGCGTGTTACAATTTGCATCTGATTTGTAGTTGATTTGCCATCTATTGCAAATTTTGAACAACACCCCCTCAGTCCGGTATCTTTGTCCATTCTGTTCACAGTTTAGTAGAGTCAACTTTGCCAGGGCAACCGTAGGGTATTGATGTAACGTCTTGTGACAACACATTCATTCTCAGGTCATTAGGTAAAAAGGGGTTAATTTGGACCATGAGGGGAAACTAAAAGCAATTTTGAAATCTTTCGAGGAAATGTATGTTATTTCTATCAACTGCAGATACGATACACCATCTATTTTTATACTGCAAATGCAAAATTTAGACCATTAGGGTATAGGCAATATTGGAATGCTCTGAGAGATAATGTGTGTTGTTTTTATACTTGCCTTGGCATACACTATGTTGATTTTAACATTACAAGTGCGAGATTTCGATCATTTGGGGACATTGGAATCAGTTTGAGATTCTTCTGAGAGATACATGGCACAGTATTGATTTCAATCTTCCCCATAGTGGAAAGTCTGTCTAAGACAATCTTGGAAACTTCTTTTGCAGGCATTGCACTCTCTTGATTTCAAAATTACCAAATGAATGAAGGTTCAAACTTCATGTTAATTAGAAGGTGCCCTAATCTCTCATTCAAGGGGGAATTTCCTCCCATCCCCTCCTCTCCCCTTCTCCCCCTGGAACATTGATTTGCTGTCACAGTGAGAGGAGAAAAATAAGATGAACAAAACTTAATCAAAATTGGATTATCTGTTTAAGAGTTGTGAATTTTCATTCCCAAAACTAATGGACATCCTTGAGTGGGCATCTTTGGCATACTGTATAAGCTGAAATTTTCGCGGTGGTTTTATTTTCGCTAATTTCGCGGTTATGGCCTCGCGAAAATTTCCACTCTATAAGATGCACATTCATTTGTGTACAAACACTTTCAAAAACGTGAAAATAACAACACGCCAATGTGTCAAACTGGTCAGAAATCGCGAAAATATCTGTACGCCAAAACATTGGCTTATACAGTAATCTGTGATAGGGTGATGGAGAAATCCCTACTTAATTACTTTGTACATAAATTTTCATGTCTCAGGTAAAAGCAAAATTTATAAATTCTACAATCATTTCAGAGAGAACACCATAATTATTCCTCATTTTAAGTATGATATTGATCCATCTTGATCCATTATTTGTTCTTGCCATTTTTTTCCCATCCCTTTCATATCATCATCGGATATTCCTTGACAATAGTCGATTCGGTAGTGATTCCCACTACAGTAAAAGGTTGCCACTATCAATTGTCCTTGTTGCATTGCACCCACCAATCATCGGCCAGATTTCGACGATTCCCAAACACTTGATTTTGTTAATTGTTTCTATATATTTTTTCATCCCTTTCAGATCTCCATCAGACATTCCCAGACAACATTCACTTCAGTAACGACGCCCAGTACAGTAAAAGGTTGCAGCTATCTAACGTCCTTGTTGCGTTCACCCACCATCGGCCGGACGTCGGCTACTGCCAGGGACTCTAATTCTAATTTGATCTCAATATTCTTTTTTTTTGTCCCTTTCAGATCTTCATCGGACATTCCCAGACAACATTCACTTCAGTAACGACGCCCAGTACAGTAAACGATCACAGCTATCTAACGTCCTTGTTGCGTTCGCCCACCATCGGCCGGACGTCGGCTACTGCCAGGGACTCTAATTTTAATTTGATCTCAATATTCTTTTTTTTGTCCCTTTCAGATCTTCATCGGACATTCCCAGACAACATTCACTTCAGTAACGACGCCCAGTACAGTAAACGATCACAGCTATCTAACGTCCTTGTCGCGTTCGCCCACCATCGGCCGGACGTCGGCTACTGTCAAGGTCTCAATTTCATCGTGGCCCTTATGCTCCTTGTGCTACAAGATGAGGAGAACTGTTTCTTTTTATTGCTGCAGCTAACAACCAATATATTACCAGGTAGGTGTAATATCTAAATATTCAAAGCCTTGGATGTGTGGTAATTTTTTTTTAATCGAAGGAACAGCACCATTTGCATATACCGGTACTAGATTTGATAATCTTTGAAGGCCAACTAGCCATTGGTTTTGTCTTCCTTCGGCTCCTCGATGACCTGACAAGAAATAAAGATATCAATTGAATGATTTTCATGAAAATTTTTCACTATGAACAGCTCATTTGCACTTGCCCCCAAAAGTCAACAAGCATAAAGCATGTTAACTAGGAGAAAAAGAAACTTTTTTCTTTATAGAAATTGTTTCGCCCAAAACTTTTTAGCAGCTTCCTCTACTAAGTGACATAATTGGAGTATTATCATTATTATTGTTATTCATTCAGCAATTCTAAAAAAAGATAAAAGTACAAAATCAAATTACTTAAGGCCACCGCACACTGCACGATTTTTAGTCTTAAGACCTTAAAACCTTGCGACCAGACCTTAAGACCTGACATCGCACACTACACGACCAAAGACCTTAAGATCAAGACTGAAGAGCCGATACCGATATCTTAACTTTAATAATCGATAGCTCAAAAGTTACGCGCTCGTTTCCCATCGCAACACGCAGCACGATAAGTCGAAATTTCAACGTCAAATCTTGGATTTTCCTTCTAAATTTGTCATATTTGACAGTGTCATCGAAAATTAAGAAATTACATTCATGATTTCAGCTAATGATAATGGATTTATTATCAAATAACAAAACATTAACATTTTAATGAGCAATTTTCGAGTGATGCTGTTGTGTGTGCAGTGGGAGGCTGTGCTTGTGCGATATGGGACTGCTGAGCTGGGAGAGGTCGCATGAGACCTCAACAAGATTCAACATGCTAAAACCTTAAGACCTCGGTCTTAAGGTCGGATGTTTTGTCTCCGACCAGTTAAATGGTGACGTCATACCCCTGGTCTTAAGGTCTTAAGACTAAAAATCGTGTAGTGTGCGGTGGCCTTTACATAATGAAAATATAGGTCGGTGCAAAAGAGAATGAAGGCTAACCTATTTACTGTCACCAATTCATAATTACAGTGCAAAAATAATTTTGAGACTGATGTCAATATCAGGAATAATGACTAAATTTTATTGACGTTAATCAAGCAAAATTGTATTTAAACCGAACAGTAGAAATTCAATTATTTTTTTAAAGACTTTTACCAATTAGGGGAAGAACAAGGGCTCTGGTTATCAATAATAATTCTGTCACTTCTCTTAAATTGGCAACACGATAAACTGTAAAAGATCACTATTTTTCACACTAATTGGGAATCTATTTCTTTGTTTGGCATTTCTGAATCAACAGACATAATTTAATTTAATTGCAACATTGTAGAAACTTAAGTCAGTTGTTGCCAATTTAACCCCTTTAGGACGATAGAATTTGTTATGTGTTTTGGTTCAATAATGCAAGGCTCTAATAAATATACAATATGTACATACAAGCATGTGAAGAAAAAGAAAAAAAGAACTTCTACATCTAATCTGACCAATAGATTTGTGCCACAGTTTGCAATTTCTTGCAGAATTTTTTTTAGATGAAAAGAATTATTAGAATTGGTACAATCCTTGAATTGGCATCACATAGATATTTAAGAATCCTTGTTTTTCTTGGCAATTTTCAACAAGTTTACATGCTTGCTTATTTGGCAAAGAAGAATTTATTGTATTTAATTTGGCTCTTTAAAAAAGATAATTTTTTTTAGTGTTGTCAATTTAGGAAAGGAATAGAGATTGAAATTGTTGCAAAATAATTACTCAGGGGTTAAGGAAGAAAAAGTGTTGAAATCTCACATAGCATATATGTAACTCCTAACCAGAATATTTATTTTATACTTTCAGATTACTATGTACCTCACATGAGTGGCTTAAAGACGGACCAGGAAGTCCTGGGGGAGCTCATCAAAGAGAAATGCCCCGGCGTAGCGACGCATATGGAGAAAGAGCAAGTGCCCTGGTCAATACCCACCACTAAATGGTTCATTTGTCTCTTCTTAGATGTACTACCTGTTGAGGTGAGTTGTTTAGAGATTAATTGATAATGGTAATAATAATAATAATCTTAATGGTAATAATAATGATCAAGGAGAAATGTCCCAACGTAGCGACGCATATGGAGAAAGAACAAGTGCCCTGGTCAATACCCACCACTAAATGGTTCATTTGTCTCTTCTTAGATGTACTACCCGTTGAGGTGATTTGTTTAGAACTTGCAGAGCTGTCAACTGGTCTAAAATTTCCTTGAGGTGAAAATAGAAATGTGCATGATGCAATGCTGAAAAAGTGAAAGCAAACATGGTAACAACAATCATGCTCTCGGTCATTCAAATGTAATGAAGGCCTTGTATTTGTATGAACATATGCCTCATGTCTGTTATGGAACAGTTGGCATCCATCCTCCTCCTCCTCCTCCCCTCCCTCCTCCTCCCCTTCCCACTCCCCTCCCCTTCTCCCCTTTCTCCTCCTCCCCTCCTCTACCCCTCCTCTACCCCTCCTATGCCGCCTTCTCCTCCTCCTATGCCTCCTCCTCCTCCTCCTCTTCCTCCTCCACCTCCCATTCTCCCTCGTCCTTCTCCTCCTCCCTTTCCCCCTCCCACTCCCCTTTCCCTTCCCTCCCATCCCCTTTGCCTCCCCCTAGAACATCAGAGCTAAGAACAAATTATTGTTATTCCTAAGCTCATCATCATCATGATCAGCAACATCATCATCAACACTATCATTATCATTTCTACGTTTCTCTCTCAGACGGTGCTAAGAATATGGGATTGTCTCTTCTACGAGGGTTCCAAGATTCTGTTCAGAGTATGCCTCACTCTCATCAAACAAAACGAAGGCGAGATCGTCAGAGCCAACAACATCTCTGCCCTCGTTGACGTCTTCAAGAAAATCACCAAAGCCTCAGCCAACATTGACTGCCATACATTTTTAGAGGTAAGATTCATAATTCATTTATTAATTTTTTTCATTTGAATAGATGTGTGGTTGCACCATCTTTCAATAAATAGTCCTGAAAAGGACTGAGCTGATGCATTGGTTTAAAGGGACATACAATGTAGATAATCTGAACCATGGTATTGTTAACATAACCATATTACAAATAATCACTGATGTCTAGAGTACTCCATTGGTGCTTTTGCTTTACAATGTACCAATAGGATCTTTTTTAACTAACTTTCGTCATTCACATCCAATTTGTGAACTACGTGTACATTTACAGTGTAGGAGTAATGTTTTTTGTCTATTGTAGCTCAATGAGTTCATAAAATAAAGAAAAATAGTAGAAAAGAGTTTATTGTACAAGAAGGTTGACCAATTTCTTGACTATCTCATGTGTATTTATGTATTTATTGGATTTATTGGTTATTCAAATAGTTTATTTGTCATTCATGAATATATTTTATTCTTTCTTATTGATTTGACTGTATATTCATTTCTAACCTATTTTCTCAACATTTGTCTCCTTACGTTCATTCCATGTATGCAGGAAGTATTTGAGACCTCACAACCCCTGAAGAGAGGGACGATAGAAAAGCTGCGCTACCTCTGTCGACAAAGAGTGGAACAAGGTCCCTAGGTCAACTTGCCAAAGGTGAAAGGTCAAACCATTTAACGATCACAATATCCTGCCAGTCATCAACCATCGTTAAAAACATTAGAAAATGTCGCGAGATTTCTCTCAGTTGGCGAGATTTTTCTCGGTTGGTACATTCCAGAGCTTGTACTAGCCAGATTTGATTGAAGGTCACTGTACTGTGAGAGCCATCGGAAAGGTCAAAGTTCAAACTCCCAATGCATCAAACCATGTTGCACCAGTCATCGTGCATCAATGATATACCAGAAAGTCTGCACTACTTGCACTTCTGATTTTCAGCTAGCTACATCCAAAGAAGGACAGAATGATCAGTGATGTGTAATAAATGTTTCACCCATCAAAAAAGTTGAATAGAAAGAAGAACCTCTCTCATAAGAAGAGATTGCAATCAATTGCAAATATTTTGTACTTGATTCTCATAGACTTACAATTGATATCAATCGTACGATCGATTTGAATGCTTTATTTTACTGGGCCCTGGTCTGGGCATGTCAGATTTCCACCTGCCAAGGGAACGATGGTCATCTGCTCTAATTCAGGTTACACTGACAGTTCTGTGGGCTGTGCCTTCAGTGCATCTAGATGATGTTCCTTGCATCGAACTCTGATATGGTGCAAGGCCTATCGAAGGAAAGGTGAAAGGGACCTGGCAGTCGTCTCTAGATGTGTTTTATATTTGGTTGACATTCAGGAAAACAGTAACTTTTTTTAATGGATAATGATGGTTATCGTGATCATAGGGCAGCTGTTGTGTCAAATGTCTCTTTGACCTTCACTGAACTAGTACTGACCTTTTAACGAAAGGTCGCTGGCATTGCATGTCAGTTTTAGGGCGTGTTGTTCAAAAGTTTCAATTAAACGTAAATAAACTGCAAATACGTTGCAAATTGTAATGCACATTTTCATCCACGCATTAAGATGTGCTTTTAACAAGACG
This sequence comes from Temnopleurus reevesii, assembly GCA_036244855.1. Lineage (NCBI taxonomy): Eukaryota > Metazoa > Echinodermata > Echinoidea > Temnopleuroida > Temnopleuridae > Temnopleurus > Temnopleurus reevesii. The sequence goes on along the minus strand of BQKZ01002607.1, from coordinate 22,873 downwards.
CACATGAAATGATAGTAATAATAATAATATGAATACATAAATAGTGCCGGTATCCGCCAGGCTCTGACGCGCATGGCGTTCAACGGAAAACAATAAAACAATGATTTTGATTGGCACATTATGATCAACTGCAATTTGCAATCAATTGCAACTTTTGAACAACGCCCCCTTGTTCATCACCTTATTGAATATTCATGATTCATGATTAATATTCAAGGTCAAAGTTGAAATTATGAGTTGGAAAATTATTCAGTCTGTGTTGTTATATAGCGAGGAAGAACAAACAGTAAAGTCAGCTCATGCCAAAGGAAAACTCCTCAGTATCCTAATTGAAGCAGAGGGTAACAATAAAGGTCAAAGGTTATTTTTAGGTCACATTCTTGATAGACTTCTATCGACATTAGGAATCAGGTACAGCGTGATTTTTTTTATGAATCACAAACAACATGATTTACAAAACCACTGGCAGCTATGTTACACCATCACCTTATTGAATATTCATGGTTTATGATTAATATTCAAGGTCGAAGGTAAAATTATGAGTTGGAAAATTATTCAGTCTCTATTATTTAGCGAGGAAGAACAAACAGTAATTGTCAGCTCATGCCAAAGGAAAAGTTCTCATCGTCCTAATTGAAGCGGAGGGTAACAATAAGGGTCAAAGGTTGCTTTAGAGGTCAAATTCTTGATATACTTCAGACATTAGGAATCAGGTACAGAGTAATTTAGTATGAATCACAAACAACATGATTTACAAAACCATTGGCAGCTATGTTACGTCATCACCTTATTGAATATTCATGAATCATGATTTAATATTCAAGGTCGATGTTGAAATTATGAGTTGGAAAATTATTCAGTCTGTGTTGTTATGTAGTGAGGAATAACAAACAGTAATTCAGCTCATGCCAAAGGAAAACTCGTAATGATCCCAATTGAAGTGGAGGATAACAATAAAGGGCAAAGATTACTTTGAGGTCAAATTCTTGATAGACTTCTATCGACATTAGGAATCAGGTACAGCGTGATTTTTTTATGAATCACAAACAACATGATTTACAAAACCACTGGCAGCTATGTTACACCATCACCTTATTGAATATTCATGGTTCATGATTTAATATTTAAGGTCAAAGTTGAAATTATGAGTTGGAAAATTATTCAGTCTGTGTTGTTATGTAGTGAGGAAGAACAAACAGTAATGTCAGCTCATGCCAAAGGATAAGTTATCATCATCGTTATTAAAGCGGAGGGTAACAATAAGGGTCAAAGATTGCTTGAGAGGTCAAATTCTTGATATACTTCAGACATTAGGAATCAGGTACAGAGTAATTTAGTATGAATCACAAACAAAATGATTTACAAAACCATTGGCAGCTATGTTACGTCATCACCTTATTGAATATTCATGATTCATGATTTAATATTCAAGGTCAAAGTTGAAATTATGAGTTGGAAAATTATTCAGTCTGCGTTGTTATGTAGTGAGGAATAACAAACAGTAATTCAGCTCATGCCAAAGGTAAACTCTGCATCATCCTATTTGAAGCGGAGGGTAACAATAAAGGTCAAAGTTTGCTTAAGAGGTCAAGTTCTTGATATACTTCAGACATTAGGAATCAGGTACAGCGTGATTTAGTATGAATCACAAACAAAATGATTTACAAAACCATTGGCAGTTAGAGTATGTCATCACCTTATTGAATATTCATGGCTTATGATTAATATTCAAGGTCGAAGGTAAAATTATGAGTTGGAAAATTATTCAGTCTCTATTATTTAGCGAGGAAGAACAAACAGTAATGTCAGCTCATGCCAAAGGAAAACTCCTCATCCTAATTGAAGCGGAGGGTAACGATAAAGGTCAAAGATTACTTGAGAGGTCAATTTTTGGATAAACTTCATTTAACATTAGGATTCAGATACAGCATGATGATATTTTTGTAACTTTTTAGACATGACTTTATTAGGGAAATATTTTGCTAGCCCAATTTTATGCTGAGTTGTCACAAGATAATTTTCTTATTTTTTATTTTCACTATTATTTGTTTCATGTATTATTTCTTTTTCTTATATTTTTTATTACTTTCTTGCCTTGAGCTCAAGTAGAAATAGAGTGAAAGTTTTCATTGATGTTGCAATTTTATTTCTTAACCACGTCAGTATTGTAGACTTTAGCCGGGTTTTGAATTGTCAATTGCACTACGACAACTGGGGCCTGTAACGTAAAGGAGATACGATAAATTTTCAATTAATCGTATCTCTGTGGTACATGATTTGCCATGATTTGATTGGCACATTCCGATCAACTGCAATTTGCAATCAATTGCAACTTATTACTTTCTTATTATTTAATTGCATCTTTTATGTTACAGGCCCCTGGAATAGACAGATCCCAGACTGCTATAAAAATGTATGCTCTCGTTTTGGTCAAATATTCTTTTGGAAAACACATTTATTTGTTCACCTAGGCCCAAATTCTGAAAACGTTATCTTTTATGTTTGCGAAGCTATATTAATTGTCATAAGACTTGAATTCGTTGGGGGTAGGTTGCTTGAAAGTTGCAATTGTTCACAAATCAGTTGCAATTTCAAATGTGCATTTTCATTCCTGTTCAGGTTGTGATTTTGACAAGAAGCGCAAGAAACTGCACTTTTGATTGGTGCATGCAGATCAACTTCAACTTACAATTGATATTTTTTTTTTAGCAACATGCCCATAGTCAAATAGCAGTTTCCATTTATTTATGCCTCTTTGAGCTTCAAGCACTGTCAGTATTTCATTTATTCACTGCGTGTATTCACCAAATAGTTATAATAGTATTGGCATCTTGTATTGTGTGAACATCTATTAAAAGCTCATTCATAATTCCCAAATATCCAGTACATAATACATGTAGCCTTTCTCCCATGGCTTCCCAAAACCACACTCTATGATGGTCCACATCTCCCCCCTCACAGCCACAGAGCAGGAGAGTTGCGAGACACAACAAACGGGAAAGCGCCATTGCCAATACATACCGTAAATTCACCAAATTATTATTGTTTTACATGAAACATCTTGTATTGCATGGATATCTATCAAAAGCTCCTTCATAATTCCCAAATATTCAGTATCTTATAGCAGTTGTGTCATGAATGCAGTGTTCCCACAGTTATGGAAATTCCTGGAAAATTTTTGTGCCCATGGAAAGTCAGGGAAAAGTAAGGGAATTTGGAATTTATTTTTGAAAAACATTTGGTTGCATTTGTGGTATGTCTTGGCAATGGCAGCTTTCTAGTTTGTCATGTCTCACAACTCTCATACTATGTGGCGGAGAGGGTGGTGGAGGCTATTGTAATATGTGTGATTTGGGGAAACTATGTGGGAAAGTTGGAGAAAGCAGCAATTCCGTCATGAAAAAAATAGAAGAATTATGGTTTTAAATCTCTGTGGGACCCCTTTATATGTGGTGGAAATAATGATGATAGGGTCAGATCTCTAAAGATTTCATATTCATTTCATAAGAAAATCTTTTATAGTTTTTCAGAAAGTCTCTCATTTTATATTTCTTGCCAGTGACAGCAGGCAAGTTTAAGGTCAGTGATCAAAAGAAATAGGTCACATACATTGTATTTTGTGACTTCTAGTGCTGCATGATTTCACATTTTCTGCTATTCGATTATTGTCAACTTTCATATCCCCAGTTCGATGATATATCATGTTCTCGTGAATAACCATCAAATGATGCTTACTTACAGCCTAGTTGCAGAGTTGCCAACTCTACTGGAATATGCATGAGGTCAAAATTAGAATATGAATTATCTAAGAGGTGAGTGAGAGAAACACGACAACAGTGACCGTATGCTCAGCCATTCACTTGTGATTAAAGCCTTGAATTTGTATGTGAATACACCTATTGCATACATTATTCTGTAACAGTTAGTATCTTTGGTGTCTTATTTTCTGATGTTTTGGATGGAAACAAATTATTTTCATGATAGTGGCAGTGGTATAACTTTGTTATTTTCAAAGCATGTCATGCTTCACATTATATCTGATGTTCATTAAATGTTCTTGAATTTGTTTGCTTCTCTATCTATACATGCTGAAATTCTTCAAAGTCCACGCAAATTCATAATTATTAATTTCCATAAAGTATGTGTAGTATATGATTAATTGCCTACAAAATGTGTTCAACAGTATTGTTGACAAATAGGAATAAGACATGAAACTTTTATTTATCTTCTTACAATTACATAAAAACCCTTTATAAGTGAATCAGTACTATTCGACTTTAAGGGAAGCAAGACTTGGCAATTTTATTGTCATATTTAACTGATTGAGTATGCCAAGAATTTGTCTCTTTATGTAGGTGCAAACCATTATGAACTTAGTTTTTTTTTTCTTCTCTTGCACGTAGTGGAAAATGATCATGTATCCTATGCTTACTCTTACAAAATCTCCCAAAAAGCTCTGCCATGATATCTTTTTTGATGGGGTTCTATTCCTTCCTGATTTTTAGATCATTGGAAAAATGATTTATTCACTTTTACACTGATAGCAAATATGTAATACGTTTGTCACTCTTCAATGCAGAGCACGCCTTATAAGAGGGCAAAGTCAAAAGTTTGATGCAGTTTTTCAGTAACACTAGTATACCAAATAGTAGAGAACCACTTCTTAACAACTTCAGAAGCACCTTCCAGTATCAATAATTTGATATCGAGTAAATGATATTAGACGTAATAACTGGTTATGGTAAAATCTGGAGAATAAAATTGATGCTTAAAGAATCACTTAAGACTGGAAAAGAATATTCAATACCATAAAATGAAAAGTATGTGTCAAACTATTTTGCTAGATTTCTTATGGTCAGGATGAATAAATTGATGAGAATAATAATAATAATGATAATAATATGGTGAAGTATTCACAAATTGCTTTAAATGCATAAAAATAGATGTAGACGAAATTGGGAGATGATTCTGGCAAATACTCTGGCATATTCTAATTTTAATATGTCACAACTAAAGGTCCCAACGGTCACACCTACGGACCGTGGATGGTGGTCTTTATTGTAGCTGCAAAGACTATCTTGGTCAAATTATCAGTGGTTTTTTACTTGAAAAAAAATTTACCTCTCAATGGTCTGTTTAATTATTATATTCTAATTATTATAGTTTTAGTACTAAATATTCTTTCGTTATATTTTCCTCAAAAAATTCTTTGAATCTTTGGATCGGAATCACAAAGATGGTTTATATTGCTACGAGGATGGTTTAAATTTAATCATAAATACATTTGATCAATTGTTTAAAGGGAAAGACTAGTTTTGGGAGGAGGGCGCTTCAGATATTTAACTAGTTTGCGAGCTGCAGTAAAATTATTACCATAAGGCATTTTTTCAATAGTAAATTAGAG
>BQKZ01002607.1:0-10830 GCA_036244855.1 Temnopleurus reevesii | reverse complement strand
GGGGGGGGGGAGGTGAGGGTAACTAACAAATGCATTGAAAGTTTACACATGAATACTGCAGTTTTACCCTGATCAAAACAAACATTTCTTGCTTCTCACATCACTCTCGCCATTCCGATGTTACAGGATTTAATTGACATGACATAGATTTTAACATCTGGGACTACACATACTTGAAAGCATAATATTCTATCATCAATAAACACACAACAAAAAGGTCATTCATCCGATATATTGTCAAAGCAGAGAAAAAAAAACTCAAGTCAAATATTCTTCTTAGTCACTGTAAGTAGTAAAATTCAGTAGAAACAGACATCATCGTCATAGATTTGCATAATTCTTTTCGATCAGGCGATTTATACCTCATCACTATTTCGCTAGTTATGCTTCATACTGCTCCATTTGTGAGGCCTTCTTTCGGTGCTTCCCTAGCGGGTTCCTTCGCGACCGAGCTTGTTGCCCCTCCCCCTTGTTTTCCCCGGGGCGGGAGACGCTCATTATCGCTGCCTGTCATGTTGCCGTTCGTCGTCGGGCCTCCGCCGCGAGGTCTGCGGTTATACCGCCCTCGGCCTGCTCGGTCGCCCCGTTGCTCGAGAGGTTTGCCGTTCCCGGGTCCGCGGCCGTTTGGCATTCCAGAGTTGGGCCGTGGAGGAGCGGATGTCCGTTGTTCCCCGGCTGAGTTGTCCTCTCGCCCGCTGTTACCCGGATGACCATTGGGTCGACTTCTTGGTGCTGGAAAGATACAAATGTAACTTGGCTGGTCAAGTATACTCGACTTGTTCAGGATTACACGGCGGAGAGCATTTCATATGATTTTCATTTATCAAAAGGAAAAACACAGACACCCAAATTACAATTTGTGACTACACATAGTTACATATTTTTCATATTCCAGAAATTTAAAGAATTATTTCCTAATAAAGTTAACCCATCATCATTCACAGAACAACGAACCATTCTGGAATATACATGAGATATATTTTCACACGATTTCAAGGATTTTATTACAATCCAATGGCTGAGAGTATGGTTATAATCATCTTTGAAAAATATGTCTAATATTCTGTAATAATTGGCAACACTTACCAGTAATCAAAATGATGCAGACCTGTTTACAATAGCATTTGATTATCTCACTTGCAACATTTTCTCGTGTTTTATAGGTTTATCTTTATGTCATTTCATTTTTTAAGATTTGAATTTTATTACTAATCCATTCAATGAATTCCTTAGCACTTTGTTGCTTGAACGAACCTGGCGGTCGTCGATTGAATTGAGGTGAGCCAGTCTTGCTGGTGTCCGTATCTTCTTGGTTATCCCCTCCCGGTCTGACACCTTTTGGTCTCCTCTTCTTTGGCTTCTTGGGTCTCCTTCTGTTCTGCTGATCATCTGTAAGGTCAAAGGTCAAAAGGTCAAAAGTTAAAAATCAAGGTCAAAGATTACTTGTATGCTAGAGCCTGCCTATTTTTTCTGCATGTATCTATTGACTACTTCTCATTTTGGTGCACTTTGGTCTCCTCTTCTTCAGCTTTTTTGGGTCTCTATCTGTTTTGCTGATCATCTATAAGGTCAAATGTCAGAGATCAAAATTCAAAGATTACTTGTTTGCAAAAGCCAGCCTTGTTTTCGTAGAAGTAATTGTACATTTCAATTTGGTCTGGTACACTTCAGTATCCGGTTCTTCAGCTTTTTGCTGGTCATGTAAAGGGTCAAAGATCAAATGTCAAAGATTGCTTGTTTGTGTCTATATATAATTGGAGATTATCTCTTCATCTGGCACATTTCGGTCTCCTCCTCTCCCACTTTTTGGGTCTCCATAATTCTACTGATCATCTATGACCATTCACATTGGGTTGAGTGCAGCAAAATTTGGATGAATTTCTTGCAGAAGTAAATTAATGTAATGGCTGGGATTTGAATCACAACCCTCTGATTGAAAGGTGAGAGTCAGAATCAGTATACCACAACGCTAGCGAGGCAGGAGAAGACAGAACAGGGGCCTGTAACACAAAAGATGCAATTAACCTTGCAATAAATATTTATCGCAAGTCTATGGCAAGACGTGTACCGAAGAGATGCAATTAATTGCAAAATTAATTGTATCTCTTTATGTTACAGGCCCCAGTTATGGTATATAATTTAAGGACGGCTAGTTTGTGTATAAAATTCAAAAGCCTTATAACCAGCTCCATTGTTTGTGACATCTTCTTCCACCGTAGTCGTGTCTTTCAACAAAGTTTTGTCTTCATCATCTTGCCTCCTCTTGTGATGATGGTATACAATTTTAGGATCGCTAGTCTGTAACAATTGAAAATTGAGTCGTGGTGTAATGGTTCCAACTATTGCCTTTCAACCCGAGGGTCGTAGGTTCGAATCTCATCCATGGTGTAAATTTCCTTCCACATCTCAACCCAGGTGAGGTGAATGGGTACCAACATGTATTTATTCCTTTAAATGCAAGAGCGCCTACTTGGCAGCTATGCTATGGCCTGGTAATAATATCATAACTAGAAATTGCGCGCTCGGCGAGTTGCACAGCCGAGCACATGTATCCCCCGAACCAACAGCATTGCACTGTTGTGGGTTTTATTACTGTCAATTGAACCAGGTTGGTGGTGTATGTTGTTGTACCACTATTTCTTTACATCATGGTTACCATGGCAACCAGGTCTCCGCCCCACACCTAAATCAATAGGCTTAATCCTCTATCCACCAGACACCTTCACACCAAATTCGAAAATAATCGGACAAGTACGCGGACCTGTAGAGCATTCACAAGGTAATATTAATTATTTCTATTAAATCATGGTTACCATGGCAACCAGGAATCCGCCCCACAACAAAATCAATAGGCTTCATCCTCTATTCACCAGACACCTTCACACCAAAGTCGAAAATAATCGGACAAGTACTCGGACCTGTAGAGCGTTCACAAGGTAATATTAATTATTTCTATTAAATCATGGTTACCATGGGAACCGGGACTCCGCCCCACACCAAAATCAATAGGCTTCATCCTCTATCCACCAGACACCTTCACACCAAATTTGAAAATGATCGGACAAGAACTGGGACCTGTAGGCGACGAGGCTAAATCCATAGTATCCTCCGAACCACTGTTCGGGGGATACAATTATTATGTGCAGTTGAGGATATCCATTGTGCAATATACAGTCATGTAAATCTACAAATTATGATTATTATAATTACCGGCTCCATTGTTATTTGTGACATCCTCGTCCACTGTTGTTGTATCTTCCAACAAAGTTTCGTCTTCGTCATCTTGCCTCCTCCTATGATCGCGCTCNGAGGTGAGCCAGTCTTGCTGGTGTCCGTATCTTCTTGGTTATCCCCTCCCGGTCTGACACCTTTTGGTCTCCTCTTCTTTGGCTTCTTGGGTCTCCGTCTGTTCTGCTGATCATCTATAGGGTCAAAGGTTAAAGAGCAAATTAAAAAAAAATGTTTACTACAGCCTGCCTTGATAGCGTCTATGAGTAATTTCTGATTATCTCTCGTTCTGGGCCCTTTGGTATCCTCGTCTTTGTTTTTTGTCTCTGTCTCTCCTGCTGATCATCATTATTGCCCTTGATTTAGCCCGTCATTGCATAAATATTCTGGCCAGGCACCATTTCACCTCACCTGGGTTGAGTGCAGCACAGCCATGTAGATGAATTTAATTCTGAAAGAAATTAACGCCATGGGTTGGTATCGAACAACAACCCACTGGTAGAGGCGAGAATCAGATTTACCACACTACTAGACTAATGATACAAAATAATAAAAATATGGTACACCATACCATGTTTAATAAATTCAAAACCCTTACTTATCAGCTCCATTGTTGTTTGTGACAATCATCCACTGTAATCGTATCTTCCAACAAAGTTTTGTCTTCATCATCTTGCCTCCGCCTGTGATGATGGTATACAATGATAGGATGGCTAGTCTGTGTATAAAATTAAAAAAATCTTTCTTACCTTTCTTATGTGGAGGCGTCATTGTGGAGTGGTTCGACTCTCCCCTTTCAACATTCAAGTCATAGGTTCCAATCTCACCCATGGCGTCAATTTCCTTCAGCAAAAAATATTATCCACGTTATACTGCACTCAACCCAGGTGAGGTGAATGGGTATCGGCATGTATTTATTCCTTTAAATGCAAGAGCGCCTACTTGGCAGCTATGCTATGGCGGGGTAATAATATTGTAATTGTAATGCACAGTTGAGTATATCCATATAGAAACAGTGCAATACAAATCTACAAATCATTATTATTATAATTACCAGCTCCATTGTTATTTGTGACATCCTCATCCACTGTTGTTGTATCTTCCAACAAAGTTTCGTCTTCGTCATCTTGCCTCCTCCTATGATCGCGCTCGCGTCGGAGATCGTCATCCGTCTCGGAAAGCGGAGAGGCTGGCCTTTGGGATTCTTGAAAGCAAAAAGATTGAAGAAAAATTTAGTTTTATTACAGAGGTACTGCAAATTTTCTCCATCACCATCAATTTCAAGATACTCTCATTTACCCGCTTGACAATTGTCTTCCGTTACAAAGTCTGAAATTCGAAAATCAAAGCAAAGCTTATCCTGACTGGTCTGAAACATGGAATGATATGCCAAATGTAAAATGCACATCAATTTCTTTTGACTCAATCAAAAGAAGCCAAAAGAATGTTTGATTTCATTGTCATGGGAAATAATAAAAGTATGAAGTGCATAATGTTCAAAAATTCATAAAAATCCTAAGTGGTAATGTTTCATCCTCCTTGTCATCGTCATCGTCGTCATCACCATCATCATCATCATCATCCCCATCATCATCACCATCATCACCATCATCACCATCATCATCATCATCATCATCATCATCATCACCATCATCACCATCATCATCGTCACCATCATCACCATCATCATCATCATCATCATCATCATCATCATCATCATCATCATCATCATCATCATCATCACCATCATCATCGTCATCATCATTACAATCATCGTCATCATTACCACTATCACCATCCCCATCAGCGTCAACAACATCACCACCACTACCACCATCAGTAACTCACCTCTCATGACTGGCGGCCTACCACCACCACCACCATCACCACGATAGGGCGCTCTCCCTCGCCCCATGAAAGACCCTCTACCGCCCCCACCTCGCCTGTACCGAGGTCCATCATCGTTACGTCTGTACCCATGGTTATCGGACACGGCAGCTCTGTCAGCCCAGGAGTTCATTATCTTCTTCGCTACCATCGTCATCATCATTATCGTCATCATCATCATCATCACCATCATCATCATAATCACCATAATCATCATATTCACCATAATCATCATCATCATCATCATCGTCATCTGTACCATCATCATCATCATCATCATCATCATCATCATCATCATCACTATCATCCTCATCACCATCACCATCTTCATCACTACCATAAACTCACCTCTCATGACTGGCGGCCTACCACCACCACCACCACCACGATAGGGCGCTCTCCCTCGCCCCCTGAAAGACCCTCTACCGCCCCCACCTCGTCTGTACCGAGGACCGTCATCATTGCGCCTATACCCCTGGTCATCTGACACCGCTGCTCTATCAACCCATGAGTTCGATCTCGGCTCTTCCCTCTCTGATCCGCTCCTACTTGTATCTGGGTGAAACAGCAATAACAGATAATTTTACATTTGGGAGACTAGGTAGAAAGAATGGAGCTTTCTCTGATCATTGTTATCCATACATCAATTCATCAACAGGTATTAACACATTGACTCCTAAATTCTGTAATTCTCATAGACTCTATACATGGACCACCTGGTTCCTGTTCTCAATGCGTTAATTGAGTTGTTGATCCCAATCCAAATACTGAATTGCTCAGACACAAATTAGATTTTTAATTAACCTTCCACTGGCCCCTTACCCCAACATGCCGATTCTTGACATGCCCCTTCTGCTACAGTTGAAGCATCCACCACAAACTTTTCCATCTGTCAATGAGGCTCACTCCTCTCATTCTTTGCTATCCATTTGCCACAGAAACTTTAATAGACTCATCTGTAAATGGCAACCCCCTTCCGTCAAATCCTCTGCCTAGCATACCCCTTCAGGTTATCCCCCTTCCTCAACCCATTTATCCTCCCTTCAAGTCTTGTAAATCCCTACCCCCTATCCTCCTCTTCCAAAGGGAACACTCACCTGTAAAAGATCTTCCCCTTCCACCAGGACTTCTTCCTGGCATACCCCTTCCGGACAACCCCGTTTCCTCAGCCCCTGTAGCCCCCTAAACCTTGTCAATTCCCCTCCCTCCTCATTATTCCTCCCCTTCTCAGTCTAACAATCACCTGTAAACAATCTCCCCCTTCCTCCACGCCCTCTCCCTGGCATACCCCTTCCCGACATCCCCCTTCCTCATCCTCTGTAGCCCCCGAAAACCTCTGACGACTGATCGGACCCATAGCCCCCTCTCCTATCTCTACCCATGGGCTCTAAGGTTCCGGACAGCTCAAGTCTTTACCCCTGCCTCCTCATCCAATTATCTCATCCTTCCTTTCTATAAGGAGAAAAAAAGAATGAAACTTACCTGTAAACGATCACCTCCTTCCGTCACGCCCCCCTTCCTGGCATACCCCTTCCCGACATTCCTCTTCCCCGGCCCCTGTAGCCCCCGAAGTCCTCTGACGACTGATCGGATCCGTAGCCCCCTCTCCTATCCCTCCCCATGGGAACGTAGGGTCCCGATGAGCCATGTCTTTACCCCTGCCTCCTCATCCCAATTATCTCATCCTTCCTTTCTAAAAGAGTGAAGAAGAATCAAACTTACCTGTAAAAGACCTCCCCCTTCCTCCGCGCCCTCTCCCTGGCATACCCCTTCCCGACATCCCTCTTCCTCGGCCTCTGTAGCCCCCAAAGTCCTCTGACACCTGATCGGACCCATAGCCCTCTCGCCTGTCTCTGCCCATGGGCCCATAGGTTCTCGATGGCCCAGGTCTTTACCACTGCCTACCCATCTCCCTTCTCTCACTCTTCCTTTTTAAAAAGAAAAGAATCTAACTTACCAGTGAAAGATATCGCTCGTCGGCCTCGCCCTCTCCCTGGCATACCCCTCCCCAAATATACCCTCCTTCAAACCGACCATACCTCAAAATCTCATAAATCCCTATCCCCCCATCCTTAATCCTCCAATTTGAAAGTGAACGCTCACCTGTAAACGATCTCCCCCTTCCGCCACGCCCTCTCCCTGGCATACACCTTCCCGACACCCCCCTTCCTCGTCCGCTGTAGCCCCCAAAGTCCTCTGACGACTGATCGGACCCATAGCCCCCTCTCCTATCTCTCCTCATTGGACCGTAGGTTCTTGACGGCCCAAGTCTTTACCCCTGCGTCCCCATCTCCCTACTCTCATCCTTCCTTTCTGGATGGGAAAAGAATCAAACTTACCAGTGAAAGATCGCCCCCTTCCTCCACGCCCTCTTCCTAGCATACCCCTCGCTCGGTCCCTTTGTCACCAATCAAAAACTTGTCTCCCCCCTGTATTATCAATCCCCTTCTGAGGCAAACACTCACCTGTAAACGATCTCCCCCTTCCTCCGCGCCCTCTTCCTGGCATACCCCTTCCCGACATCCCTCTTCCTCGTCCTCTGTAGCCCCCAAAGTCCTCTGACGACTGATCGGACCCGTAGCCCCCTCTCCTGTCTCTGCCCATTGGACCGTAGGGTCCCGATGAGTGGCCCATGGATCGTAGCTGCTCNGGTCCCGATGAGTGGCCCATGGATCGTAGCTGCTCGTCGATGTGTAATCTCTGTATCCTTAGGTCTTCCATATCCTAGCAACAAAGGGTGGAAAAATATCAAATTAACAATAATAATAGTAATACATAAGATTTATAGGGCGCCATTATCCATTCTGACTGAATGCTCAAGGCGCTTGAATGAGCTATGAATGATTTTAAACAAGGAGACATACAAGATTTACAAAAATGGAATCAAAGAAATTGATGAATGTCTGTCTTCAGAAAGCAACGTTACACGGATAAGTTTTTAGATTAATCTTGAATGAGCTTGTAGTAGTGGCATTCTTCAAGTCCAGGGGAAGGGAATTCCATAGCGTGAGTGCTGCGTGAGCAAATGCACGATCCCCCCCCCCCCCCAAGATTTCATAGAAGATGTTACTTGAAGAAGGCCAGAATTGGATGAACGTAGGGTATGTGTTGGTTAATATTGGTGCAATAAGGAAGTGTTAAATTCATGGGCAGTTCTGTTAATAATACGGTATACCAATAGGAGGATTTTGAAAATAATGCGTTCCTTGACCGGCAGCCAGTGAAGCTTCTGTACGACAGGCGTAATGTGAGTGTGTTTATGTGTTCTAGAAATGATGCGTGCAGCTGTGTTTTATAGTTTTTGCAGTTGGGATACTGAAGTATTTGAAAAGAAATTGTTAGAAAGTGGAATGTTGCCACTTCACAATCAACCTTGAAAGTGTATAGAACCAATTTCCAAGATACTCTATAAGCTGAAATTGCTGTGGTGGTTTTATTTTCAAGAATTTCAGTCCTGACCTCGTGAAAATTTCCACTCGGTAAGATGCAATTTCATATGCATACAGACACCATCAAATATGTAAAAATAGTAACAAGCGAAAACGTCAAACTGATCCAAATATATCTTCAAGCAAACATTTGCTTATACAGTAGTGATGAAATCACACTTTGATACATGTCTACACAAAATATAGTAAAGGCTGGCCAATTTATATAAAATTCCTGCCAATTGCCGCAATCTGCAGAAGAGCAATCACATAGACATTGATTGACATAATGCCTCCAGTACCAACTTCGTTGGGAAAAGACACACAAAACCCACAATGATTCAATACCTTGAGATGTGCGAGGTGATATTCCAAAAGGATGGTGGCGTTCTCGATAGAGTCTTTGGTCCCGACGAAGAGAAACGGCACTACACNTCCTCTGACGACTGATCGGACCCGTAGCCCCCTCTCCTGTCTCTGCCCATTGGACCGTAGGGTCCCGATGAGTGGCCCATGGATCGGAGCTGCTCGTCGATGTGTAATCTCTGTATCCTTAGGTCTTCCATATCCTAGCAACAAAGGGTGGAAAAAACATCAAATTTAGAAGATGTTGTTACACACAAAAAATATAGACATTCTCCCAATTCTCCCAGTACTCTGCAGAAGAACAATTACAGATATACGACATTCATTGACATAATGCCGCGAAGGGGAATCAAACAAGGAGTGACCCTGTGTTATGAATATGTTATAACTATTGCATGCCCTCATTTGATACATGTACCATAACATTGTTTCTCTAAAAGCATGGGTTCAGATAAATTTAGTTCCATTCTTGGATTATAAACAAGAAATATCAATTTTCATATATTCAATGACCTTTGCCCTTTGACCTCATGGACCCAAAATCAATCAGATCATTGTCCCTGCCATGTGCAATAATGGACAAAGTTTCAGGATGATTTGTTTGACTTGGCATTAAACCATTTGGCATCATTCAACAATGCCAAATGCCTTTAATATTTAACAATGCCAAATAAAAAAAAAAATGGTTAAAATGTGTGCGACCCTTTTGATATCTGTGAAAGTAAGAATATATGGAGGTATTACAGAATGAAATAAACATTAATCTTACTTAAGCAAAAAATAAGCCAGGGCGCAAAGTATGTGGCTCTGGGTTAGCAGAACGGTTGTGTTGTAGTTGCCTCCGCAGACGTGTATTAGCGCATTGTGCGTTGCGGTAATTCCAATGAACCCATAAACTGCAGGGTGATTCATGTTTCTGCCAAATGTTAAGAATATTGAACATTACACCTGCTGAATCAGCTAAATTTTATTTTGATTCTCGAAAATGCTAGAACAAAAATGGGACGGACACATGTACAAGCGGAAAGACACCCTGTATACATCAAACATTCTGCACCATGTTTGGCAGGAAAAGACACACAGAAAAAACCCATAATGATTCAATACCTTGAGATGTGCGAGGTGATATTCCAAAAGGATGGTGGCGTTCTCGATAGAGTCTTTGGTCCCGACGAAGAGAAACGGTACTACACCATCATCCTCCATCTGGTCACGTTCGTTGTCACCTTTGACCTTTACCCTCACGACCCCCGACTTGTCGACAATCTCTTGAATGACACGCCCGTTCTTACCGATGACTTTACCTGGAAAAGTGGAGATAGAACAAGAAGTATTTCAAGAAAACAAAATAACCTTTTTTTCTCACTGATAATGAAGTATATAGATGTTCCATTATTTCATTACAAAGACTGCAGAGCTACCAACCTTATAACATGAAAATATCACAAAAATCCTATCTTCAGACAAAAATATCCAAAACCAGCTAAATAAATTTTGTTTTTGAGGTGTACTGAATATTTATGCCTAATGTTTATCCTATTCTTAGCTCCCACTTTCATATTTTTTATCTATCTCAAGGGCTTAAATATATTTTGTCATGTTAATATCCCATTTCCACTGAAACTCACATTTTTTGTTGCTTGAAACCTCTTTCTCCTGCACAATAAAATGCTGGATAAAATGAGGAAATATTTCTTACTTATATTGTTCTCTAAATGTCCTGTTTTCACTGAAACTGATATTATTTGCTTGAAATCTCTTTCTACGGTACAATAAAATTCTGGGTTAAATAAGGAAAAGTTTCTTACCTATTAAATGTCTTGGCACTGTGACAAAGTCTTCAGAAAATTCTAGCATACTTCTTGCTTTCGCTACAGCCTCCTGAGTCTGTGATGACGAAACAAATGGAAAAATTTGTAAC
>BQKZ01002606.1:0-78436 GCA_036244855.1 Temnopleurus reevesii | reverse complement strand
ATCCAAAAATGCTCTAGAAAAAGGATACGAATTAATGTGACCCCATCATAAAGCCTGAGCTGAGTAAAGTTTTGAACAAACTCAAAGCGAATATTTTTTTCTGTTTATCGCCAAATTCGTCTTCAAATCTGTATGGTCCGCTCATATAAAGGCACGCGTAATAAAAAGGCATGCATTCAAAATGCGCGTTTTATCTATGGCAAATACGCGCTAGAAAAACTATGACTGTAGCTTGTCTATGCATGGGTAAGGAAGCCTTTCCGAACGTAATTCATTTTTTGCTAATGCAGTCAAGAATTGGGCACAAAATTGTAAGTTTTCTTTAATAGCAATGATTTTATACTATTTCATCTTTAGAATTTTTATGTCATTAGGAAAAAAGATATAGCAATAAAAGTTGATAATTATCATTTATTTGATCGTCAAAGAGCAGTGCGTGCCTTTAAATGTGTTCCAAAAACTACTACAGTTTGAAAGACGTTGTCGAAAACTGTTCCTCGTAGACGATTTTTGTGTTTTTTTCTGTTCAACATTTATATCTTCATAATCTTCAGAATATTCTCCTTCGAGTGATACCAGATTCAGTGATCGAATTACATGTACATGTATATATTTTACTGTTTTATATTTGCTCAGAAATAAGGTGTGTGCCTTTATTATAGACTTCCATCATATTAAATTAAAAATAGTGTCATGAACATGTTCAACAAAAGATTGTGCAAAAAGTGAACGAGTTTTAGAAAAACTATAACCTGAAAGGTGCAAAATAATTCAATATTTTCTTTCTTGATAAAGGACAATTTCTCATGCACAGAATTGGATGAAAATTTCAACATTTTATTGTTGTGACTTGTGTATGTTGGGTTACATTAATTCGTATACTTTTTCTAGAGCATTTTTGGATCGTGGTACTTAGCAAAATTTATCTCTTATAATACAAAATTATTTTCTAAAATCTTGGCATGAAATGAAACTTGATATTTTAGGCTTCAAATATTTCAAAAAATAAAATTAATTCACGAAAGAATCACGGAGATATCGCGATATCAAAATTCAATTGACGAAACGATCGCATCGCTCCATGCTGGAAAATGGCGAAAATTGTCAACAAACTGTGTCATATTATTTCGTAGACCCCGTTTTGAACAAGATTTACCATAAAATTGCTTCCATCTAAGATGAAAAATTTACAGTAGTTGGACCACAAAATATCAAGGAATCGAATGGTATGACTGCTTACTTACAAATTTGATGATTTCTGTCCGAAAATTGAAAGGATTCAGATCAGTGTCACGAGACCCGTGTTTTTCTGCAAATGCAAGCAAATCTGCCGATCTTTNTTTTTCTAGAGCATTTTTGGATCGTGGTACTTAGCAAAATTTATCTGTTATAATACAAAATTATTTTCTAAAATCTTGGCACAAAATGAAACTTGATATTTTAGGCTTCAAATATTTCAAAAAATAAAATTAATTCACGAAAGAATCAAGGAGATATCGCGATATCAAAATTCAATTGACGAAACGATCGCATCGCTCCATGCTGGAAAATGGCGAAAATTGTCAACAAACTGTGTCATATCATTTCGTAGACCCCGTTTTGAACAAGATTTACCATAAAATTGCTTCCATCTAAGATGAAATATTTACAGTAGTTGGACCACAAAATATCAAGGAATCGAATGGTATGACTGCTTACTTACAAATTTGATGATTTCTGTCCGATAATTGAAAGGATTCAGATCAGTGTCACGAGACCCGTGTTTTTCTGCAAATGCAAGCAAATCTGCCGATCTTTTGGCAATATTTTTATTGTTTTTGGTCCTTTTGCTAAGAAAATGTCCAGCTTAGGCAAATAAACAACTCTCTTTACGATGGTGATGTCAGATTTGTAATACTTCATTGATTTTGTAGAAATTCATATGATGTACAAATTAATATGATGGACGAATTAATGTGACAGCACCATATATGATGGGAGGTCTAATGTCTGAGCACCTAAACTTTCAGCTTGAAAAAAGCATGAAGTCAATGAATATCCAATTCAATTTTGCTTTGAGCTTATCATAAATATCCTAGAGAGTATGCATAAGAAATATCACAGCTAAATATGACCAGGGGCCGTATTCTGAAATCGTTCTTATCGACGTCACTTTCCTAAATCGGTATTCTGAAAACATTTCTTCCTAACTTTCTTCTTAATATCTTCTGCCTAGTTGACCCCGCCCACAAGATTTAGTGCGTAATATTGATCTACATATGCGCACACAAGGTTTAGGATTAATTCTGAAAACCTTCTTATCTTAAATTTGTTCTTATCTTTCCCCGTATTTGAGAAGATATTTATGATAGGGGTGGAGCTATTATATCTCACATAGCTTTGGATTTGCTCATTAACAACTGAATAGAATGTGCTCGAAAAGCAAAAAGGAGACCATACTTTATTGAAAATGTCAAAGAGAAGAAATTTTATGATGTTTTCCTCGTAAAATTAGAAATGTTAATTTATTGAAGAATAGCCCACGTGCTTCATCTAAGCCACGTGGGCAACAAGATTTTTTACTGTTTTTTGCTTCAGGGAGCGCGTAGCGCAATTGCAGCGCGCAATATATCAATTACGCAGAAGAGCGAAACTTGACCCTTGGCTGTGATGTTAGAGGCATTGTTATTGGTTGGTTTCCTTATATAACTGTTTATTGGTCAAGGGTCCAAAATGGGCGTGATTGAAGATAAGAAGAAGGCGGTTCTACATGAGAAAAGATCGCGTTAAGAAGATTTTCAGAATACGTCGTAGGAAAGATTTTAGCGCGTTCCTAACTCGCAAAGATAAGAAGAAAGTTAGGAAGAAAGATAAGAACGATTTCAGAATACCCCCCAGGAACAATGTCATTTTAGATGAAATATACATGTACACCCTTCTCATTTTTGCAGTTCAAAATATTTGGGACCCTTCTCTGCATCCCATTCACTTTACACGCAGTTGAAAATTTTCAGGAAAAAGTCTTGATTTCGCTGGGTGCGCGAGTTACATTGTGTATGTCAATGAGGCTCAGATGAGCAACCCGGCGTAGAGGAGGATTCCCATACCATACCATTTTATAATTCTATTGTCAAATCTCGGAAATAACTATGTATATGCCCGTTAACAAGCAAAATATTGTTATAACCAATATGATATAATGTTCAAATTCAAATTTTCAAAAGAATCAGTTCATAAACAAAATATGCTATCGTCTCAAAATGTGTATAAGAATTATATCATGATAAACATCCCAAAAATTCACATTTCTTAATCTCTACCAAAACTATACTCAAGCTTTAAGCAGTAACATATGACATGGTGGTGGTTTGTGAATGTGCACTGCATCGAGGTGTCTTCTGAGTAACAAGTTAGGCTGTCTGCACACACACCTAAAATGTCTGCATAAAATCATGCCAAAATCAGGCAAAAAGTAGTCACATTTTTTTCATTTTTCATTATGTACAGTATGATCTGATTTATTTTAGTGCTCGTAGTTGGTATGTATGGATATGAACTTTGATTCCTATTTTAAATGAATTACCTCCTAACCAAAAATTGATATTTTTTTTCTGATTGTACTCAGGAGAGAAAACTGCATCCAATAAGCTGCCAAATTTATTAAAAATTTAAGAAGGTCTTATAGCGTACTCCTCAAATTTTCTCTCTCTCCTTTTTTTCTTCATTCAGGTTTGCAGTACTCTATCACTAATGGACTAGGCAAGCTGACTGAACATGGCATCAAGTGTATCGTCTGACAATGATGATGACTATGATTCTGATGTGACCTGTGGAAGCAGTGATACTGATGATGACGATAAGGATTCCTATGATAGTGGTAATTCTTCAAACGATGTCGTCACAGACAATGACGACAGTGAGGAGAGCAGTGACGATGATGATGATGGTGATGACAGGAGATCGGGGTAAGTTGAGTCTAAAGTGAGATATCCTATCACAGGGGTGGCAGTTTTCAAGAAAAGGTCTGAATTCAGGCCCTGGCAATTTTTAAACCATGGTTTTAGTATTTTCTGTACACAAAAAAAATTTAACAATACAGGTAATTCATCAGGCCCTCTGATCAATGCCAGCTAGCATGGCTGCTACAAGCATGATCAATTCTGTTTTCTGAAACCATAGGAGCCAACTATTCTGAGTTTTCTAGGTCAGTCAAATTCCTTTTTAGGGATTTCATACTGGATGTGATGGAGCAAGTATTTTAGAAAGATGTTTCTTTTGGCAAGAAAGCTTTACCTGTAGGTGGGTTTCAAACAGTGGACTGTCAGCGGGGCAGTTCATTCAACATATCAGAGCAACAAGAACTAATTCTCAGAAATTTACTATGGCAACGGTCAGGGGTAGTGCTCTTCATCCAAAAAGAGACAACAATTTATTTTGCTTAGTCTGCATCCATTTATTTGTCGCTGTGACAAGCTTAATGAAATGCCTTGCTGGTTTAAAACCTAGACTCTTTGTACAATACTTTTTACATGCAGTACAAGTTTGCATATTTTGGTACCTGAAGTTATCACTTTAAAACAACAGCACAAGTGATCTTGGTTTGATTCCTTTGTCCTGACTTTTTTAGCGACAATGGCCCAGCGAAAATTTTAGACTCAAACAGTACCAGTCGTCATTTCACTTAAAATTGATTGTACACCTTTTTCACAGAGAGAAGCTTGAGAATGTGATGTGGTGTGGACCAAAGAAGAATCTCCCTGTTCTTGTCTTCAGACCAGAATGTAACTTCATCAAGGTCAAGCGTCTCTATGCAACTGGAGGTGAGTCTCCATTTCACTTCTTTTTCCATTTTACAACAAAGGAAATTCTGTGAATGTAAACTTTGTCTGTTATGCTTGATGATGGGTACCAAAATGTGTGGATTTCAGTGATAGACGGAAACATGATCAGCTCAATGATTTTTTACTTCATATTTGTTGAAATATACAGCCTTACTCTCTGAACTTCACTGGAACATATTTCTCTTGCAGTATGGGAAACTTCAAACTGTTCCACGTTAAAAAAACATCTTAAGACGTACCTTTTCCCACAGTAATCTAATTGTTTTTTCTTTTGTTCTGATAAATTGTAAAGTGCTATGGTACTATTTATTTTAGTGCTATAGAAATGATCTATATTATCATTATTCTTATTAACATTTGATAATTTACTTGAAAAAGTAACTAATTTGTATGATTACCCCTAATTTGAATCATTGTGAGAGTGAGAATTTTAATAGAATAGGCTGGTTTAGACTGATTAACATTTTTCTAAGTAGATGTAGTAACCTGGTATTCTCCAAACCGATTCGTAAGGATTGAACTTCAATACATTTTTTCTACTTTGCATACATGACTTGTTGCTATGTTGGTCAAGTGTTTTGCAAGCTTTTGGGATGTCAAGAACAACCCTTCTTTAAATAGAGAACGTATAGAATTTACATCCATAAGTACATGTAAACCTGCGTACTTTAAAGATTTGGGTTGTGACACTGATACTCTGTATGGAAATTGAAATGGAGATACAACTTGATAAAATCAAGTATGATCAAGGGGCCAAGCCGGAAAAGGGCCAAAATTGAAAAATGAATGAGCAAAATTTTAAATATTTAAGTATGAAATTTATTGTCACCTAATATTATCAAATGTTAGATGTAAGTATGAAATTTATTGTCTTTTAATATAATCTACAATTTAAAAAAAAATAATCGATGGAATCTTATGAAATTTGGTGAGAGGATTAGTTTTAATTCATGGCAGAAATGGGTTATTTCTGGGAGTGATATGGTCAAGGGACTGAAGCTATAAATAACAAGTGGATGAAATCTTATGAAATTAAGTAAAAGGACTGGTCATGAAATCTCTGGAGACTAAATTTTTGTTCCCACACGCTCATGGCAAGGTAAAAATAAGTGGGGTAAGGCCTTGCCAAGTGCCGCAATAGGCGGATTTACTAATTCAAATTTCTGTGCATTTCTTGCCTATGGACATTGTTACATGGTATTACTTGAACTGGTTGATAAATTGAAGGCTACAATACTTGGAATCCAGTTTGCATACATATTTATTGCTATGTTGGACAATCCTTGGACAAGCTTTAGGGTTGTAAAGAACAACCTTAGTGTTAGGATTAGATGTATGTCTAAAATTTGAATCTATAGTATATTAGTAAACCTGCCAACGTATTCTTTAAGAACTTATTATGGGTAATGATTATGGCAACTGCCTATCCTATTGTACTTGTATTTCACAGTGTATTTGGTTTCTAATGTTTGACATTTTTAATCTACTGTAGATAGTTGATACAAAAAGAAATACAGTACATGTATGTAGAATCAAGTGTGAAAAAAACCCACATAAAAAGCCTGTTCCTCCGTGTTTCTCTATGGCATCAATACACTTCTTAATTACTCGCAACCCAAAGTGTCTTCACCAGTTTGCACAAGGTGTATTGTAAGCACCAAGGGATTTTTACTATAGATACACATAATCAATAGCCCTGTATTGACAAGTTGAGTTTATTGACATTGGATTGTGGTCCTCTATTCATGACACCAGACTACTCAATGAAACCACTCTTTTTTTCATTACACTGATATGACATGGTCCTTTTGTTGATTTGCACTTTCCAACTCCCTTTGTTAGTTTAATCCACGGTCACTTTCTGTTAAGAGCTTGTTATCTTCTGAAAGCTACATTAAAAGGGTATTGTATTTGTAGTATTACACACAGAAACCACAGAAGATATGCTACTGGTATTCATGTACATTGTAACTCCTGTTCACCTATAGAAAACATGTTTGAAATTATGCTGTCACATGTGTTTTTCAATGGTATATGATCCTGTGAACCAACACCTAAAATACTGACACAGTGCAAAATAAAGATTTTCATTACTTTTCTAATGCTTGAGCCAGATTAAAGTTACGTGTATACCTTAAACAGTATCAGAGATGCAAATGGTCTGAGGCCTCATTGCACAAGAACGATTTTGATTTCAAATGACTAGTGATACTGAGGTGTCCAAAATGCATGATATCAAATGAAATATTTTCAAAAATTAAATGTGATTGTGCGAAAAAGTGAAATAGCATAAAATAGATAATGCAAGCTAGAGACTGTTGGTCTGCAGTATGCAAATGCAAGAAACTATTGTTTGTTTTTAGTTTTAGAGTTTCTCTCCAATCAATTTTTCTTGAGCAGCCCTATACCCAAATAGGAATTTTTTTAAATTTACTTTCTGTGAAAACACATTTTTTCCATTTGCCTACAAGATAATTTTAGTCCTAATTTGTTCATAAAACATTTGCACAAATACCCTTCTCTCATCTGCCCTTCAGAAAAGCACCACCTTGCCTACAAGATTGTTCGCACTGACTGCAGAGTGATTAGGCAGCTTCTCCACAAACATGGCTTCCACGAGGTAAGCAATTGTGTACATGTGAAACCATGGAAACCATACATTGTATGGCCCATGATTCAGTAAGTGGCAGTAATAAATCCATTGTGAATTTTATATTGGATGGAATTGAACAGGGCTCTAAATTGATTAGAGGGATTAGAGGGAGTTAACATGATTATATTTCAAATTATGTATTTGATTGCCACTCTGTATCATGTATCTCAGTTTAACAGCAAATGCATAAATGCAGGTGTATAGTTCTGTAATTATCATTTTTGAAGATAGTTAATGAGTCGTTTCATGACGTGCAAATGATGAGACAACTGATTGCCAAATGTTCCAGAGCATGCATGAGGTATATTTTCATATTNGCAAGCTTTAGGGTTGTAAAGAACAACCTTAGTGTTAGGATTAGATGTATGTCTAAAATTTGAATCTATAGTATATTAGTAAACCTGCCAACGTAATTTTTAAGAACTTATTATGGGTAATGATTGTGGCAACTGCCTATCTTATTGTACTTGTATTTCACAGTGTATTTGGTTTCTAATGTTTGACATTTTTAATCTACTGTAGATAGTTGATACAAAAAGAAATACAGTACATGTATGTAGAATCAAGTGTGAAAAAAACCCACATAAAAAGCCTGTTCCTCCGTGTTTCTCTATGGCATCAATACACTTCTTAATTACTCGCAACCCAAAGTGTCTTCACCAGTTTGCACAAGGTGTATTGTAAGCACCAAGGGATTTTTACTATAGATACACATAATCAATAGCCCTGTATTGACAAGTTGAGTTTATTGACATTGGATTGTGGTCCTCTATTCATGACACCAGACTACTCAATGAAACCACTCTTTTTTTCATTACACTGATATGACATGGTCCTTTTGTTGATTTGCACTTTCCAACTCCCTTTGTTAATTTAATCCATGGTCACTTTCTGTTAAGAGCTTGTTATCTTCTGAAAGCTACATTAAAAGGGTATTGTATTTGTAGTATTACACACAGAAACCACAGAAGATATGCTACTGGTATTCATGTACATTGTAACTCCTGTTCACCTATAGAAAACATGTTTGAAATTATGCTGTCACATGTGTTTTTCAATGGTATATGATCCTGTGAACCAACACCTAAAATACTGACACAGTGCAAAATAAAGATTTTCATTACTTTTCTAATGCTTGAGCCAGATTAAAGTTACGTGTATACCTTAAACAGTATCAGAGATGCAAATGGTCTGAGGCCTCATTGCACAAGAACGATTTTGATTTCAAATGACTAGTGATACTGAGGTGTCCAAAATGCATGATATCAAATAAAATATTTTCAAAAATTTAATGTGATTGTGCGAAAAAGTGAAATAGCATAAAATAGATAATGCAAGCTAGAGACTGTTGGTCTGCAGTATGCAAATGCAAGAAACTATTGTTTGTTTTTAGTTTTAGAGTTTCTCTCCAATCAATTTTTCTTGAGCAGCCCTATACCCAAATGGGAATTTTATTAAATTTACTTTCTGTGAAAACACATTTTTTCCATTTGCCTACAAGATAATTTTAGTCCTAATTTGTTCATAAAACATTTGCACAAATACCCTTCTCTCATCTGCCCTTCAGAAAAGCACCACCTTGCCTACAAGATTGTTCGCACTGACTGCAGAGTGATTAGGCAGCTTCTCCACAAACATGGCTTCCACGAGGTAAGCAATTGTGTACATGTGAAACCATGGAAACCATACATTGTATGGCCCATGATTCAGTAAGTGGCAGTAATAAATCCATTGTGAATTTTATATTGGATGGAATTGAACAGGGCTCTAAATTGATTAGAGGGATTAGAGGGAGTTAACATGATTATATTTCAAATTATGTATTTGATTGCCACTCTGTATCATGTATCTCAGTTTAACAGCAAATGCATAAATGCAGGTGTATAGTTCTGTAATTATCATTTTTGAAGATAGTTAATGAGTCGTTTCATGACGTGCAAATGATGAGACAACTGATTGCCAAATGTTCCAGAGCATGCATGAGGTATATTTTCATATTTATTTAACGCCTACATATGACAAGTGAATGGCTGAGACCATGGTTATTGACACGTTCACTATCTCTTTTGCTCAGCTGTTGCGTTATTCGTATTTCAATTTTGACTTCATCTTTATACCGAAACGGTACATGTAGTTGCATATTTCACCCAAAAAAAAGACAATGGGATAGCTAAAAGGGAAAAAAACAAGCACGTCTAGCTTCTTGTCTGATGTGTAGAGCTGATCACAATGTTTTTTAATGCTTTGGTGGTTCATGATAACAGAACCTGCTGGTAGTTACCTGCACTGAAACCTTTCAATACATCCACATTGCTGTGAAATTGTGAAGAACAGAATCGGTTCAGTTCATAAAAATGCACTGATTCATTTAATTTTCTAAAAGCCAATAGTATGCAATGATCATTTAGGGCAAACAGAGATTGAGATGACCCAAATGAGATAAAAAAGTTACAGTTGATTGTATCTCATCCAATTCAATGGTATCTAGTGGATCAATTACTGCCAATCAATAGTAATTTGTGTTCAGTAATGCAAATAATAAAAGATATTTCCTCTTTCAGACAGATGAGATCTGTTTTAAAGTACTGAATTCCCAAAGTTCACTTTATTGTTTTAGGAGATAGTCCTGTTTTTTATGTTGTACGTTTATTTCATTGGTTATTTGTTTTTCTTGTGTTTCTGAGTTATAATTGTAAGTAGGATTTAGTGTTGACAGACAAGAGCGGTGTTCCACCAAATCATTCTTAAAAATTGCATGACTTTAAGAAAAACTGGAGTACTATAACGAGTCTAATACGCATAAGATTCTCGATCATTCAGCACAAGAACTGATACCAGTCATGCATTGTTCTTAGAGTTTTTCGTAACTTGGTGAAACACTGCCCTAGATCCAGTACAATTTTACTTCACAATTATATATACTTTCGAACATTAACAAAATATAATTTTATTCACTCTTCTCTTTTTTTTTCATTAAAGGTCCATCCCAATAGTTCTGACTTCAACTTGATGTGGATTGGCTCACATGTCAAACCGTACACGTTAAGAAGTTTCACCGACTTCCAGAAAATCAACCATTTTCCAAGGTAACGCTTATCCAAAGCTGTATAGGCAAAGATATATGTGTTCATATACATTTTTCAATGCATGACTTTGTCCAAAGAGGAAACAAAAATGAAAACAGAATAATTATATGTTCAATATACAAGAGAATCTGACATGAGTTTCTTGCTTACATGTATTTGTCACATTCCCGCCTTCCCACGAACATTCACCAAGTTTTATTAGGTATAACATATCAAAGAGTGTGAAAGAAGTTGATGTATTTACTGGTATGTTTTTTTCATAGTTCTAATTCCTATTACTATTTTTTCATTTAAATCATAATTTTTTTGTTTCCACAGATCGTATGAAATCACGAGAAAGGACAGACTGTACAAGAATTTTCAGCGCATGCAACATGCCAAGGTAATATTTGTTAGGAAATTATAACCAGAAAATTATTTACAGAGATCCATCATGAGCATTTTATCTGCCCTTGTATTTTTAGGGAAAGGACATGGAATTATTTTCTCTACTTTCAAACATTATGCCCTCAACATTTACTCTCAAGAAAGCAAGGCATTGAATTTACAGAATATCTCAATTCAAATTACTACCATACTTCATTCTACAACCTTGTCTATATTTTATTAATGAGTGAGGAAGGATTTAAGTCACGTCACAAAATCGCTGAATGTTTTTGTTCAACAAAATTTTCTCTACAATGTGACACTTTAACTTGCCCATACCTGCTGGAGTGACCCACACATTATATATGGAATCTAACTGCAAAGTAATGAAATTATTTACCTCTTGAATTCTGCTTATAAGTTGTAGCAAATGACCTTTGGTTATGCCATTCACATTTGGTCGGCGATCTGATATTTGCTCCAGCCACAATTCCTCTGGTACTAATTTATCGCTACATATAGGATTAGGGTTAGGACTATGTTTGAGGATACCTTTGAAGTTTAACTTACAGTGTACATTATCCATACAGTAAATGTTGTTGGAGCAAATGTCATGGAACCCATTTGGTTTGTCACAAATGCTGAGTTTCTCCTTTTCAAATTTCTTTACCTTGACAATGTTTTTCTGTTTTCTCCATTTTAGGGTGCACGCCACTTTGATTTCTTGCCCCAGACGTTCTGCACTCCTTCTGAATATGATGATTTAGTTGGTATGTGTAAATCAAATGGACATTCATTGATTAATTAGATTTGTGTCTAATATCTTAAATTGTGACTGTGGTAAGCAATTTTTTGTATGTTTTAATATTCTAGTTATTTATACCAATCCTTTATTGTAAGCTTACATTTATCAGAGAATACTTCAAGGTAAAACATTTTTAGTTTTAATTTTTTTTCACTCTTTATCATATTACTACTCCATGAAGAACGTAATTTGGAAGTATGATTACCCCCTTTAAAACCTGTACAGAACTCCTGCCTAAAATATAAATTAGATGTGGAAGATTCATCTTTTCCTCATCGATTATATTATTGATTCATCTGAATAAGTAATTTGCATTTAGTACCCCTCAGAGATCAGCACATGCTTTTTAATAGCTAAGTATTGAAGTTTGGAAGGAGCATCTCCCTGGTAATAGCATGATCATCATATCTAATGATGCAAAGAAAAAAAATAGTGTACTTAATAATCATTCAACATTTCTAAAAATAAATTATCAAGAAATTGTTGTTTTGCTAATGTGCAAGTTGGTCTTGATTGAAAATAAAAACAGGCTTTATGAATGTGCTCACATGGGATACGACCTTTACATAATGTTTTTACGTTTGACCTTACATTGCAGCGGCACATAACAAAGAGAGGGGGACGTGGATTGTGAAACCAGTAGCATCATCAAGAGGAAGGGGTATCTTTCTCATCAACAGTGTAAGTTGAAATTAACCTTTGTTTGTTTGTGAAGCCACTTCCGGGTTTCTTGGGGGGGAGGGGGTTGAAAGATATTTCAGGATTTCACCATAGCTTTTTTTAGGTCTCCAGTTTTATGTGGTCTTAGTACAATGGAGATGTAAGCCAGTAATAAGACTTACATTAGTTATGGGGGTTAATGGTTTCCAACTGCTATACTATGCAGTGAATATTCCCCTTTTTGTTATACTTTGGATTTGCTGTAAAAAAAAAAAAAAAACAAAAAAAAAGAAGAAGAAAATAAATAAATAATTCATGCATTTTGAGTTGGTGTGTAATAGACAAATTTGAATACAGTTCAGGTTTGAATGGATTAATTTTGGACAAGTATGGGATCTGTGCACAAACAGGGCTTTGATACATGAAAGGTATTGCCAAAGCTGTATTATTTTTCTGAAAAAAAATTTGATAAATGACTGAATCTTTTTTTCTTTCTAGAAAGCAGGGAAACTAAACACACATCATGACCCTTGGTTGTAATTCTTATTTTAAAAAATGTCTGTTGGATATTATTCTATTCTGGTAGACTGATTTTAAAACTTGACATCTTCCATGGTATTAGATTAAAGAAGATACAATCTTCACTATACTAATTAGCAGATATGCTTAGTATTTGCATAGTTTGTCCTATAGAAATTAAACTTCTTTTTTAAAAAATCTATTTCAATATCTACAGCCTCAAAACGTGCCATTAGATGCAGCTTATGTGGTATGTCGGTATCTCAACAATCCTCTTCTCATTGACGGTAAGCAAACAGGATACTTCCAAATAATGTCCATTTTTATTTAGACATTGCTTTACATTTATGGTTAACAATATAGTTACTCTTTGAGGCTTCCTATGTCTCTTGGATGTCTTTAAAAACAATTAAATCATAAATTTACTCCACACATACTACCTCAGATTGATTATGATTAAAATTAATTTAACTAATACCCATTGAATTACTATGACGTTATATTCTCACCACCGTTTATGATGCTATCATTTTTTATCATGATAGATGTAGAGAGTGGGCAAAATGAACAACTTCTCATTTCCAGATTACTTATTTCTCTAATTTAAAAGAATTTTTGCCTCTCTGCTGCTGAACAAAACACCAACAATATTAATGAAAATAAGACGATTATCATATTGAGTGCATTACTGAATCCATATTGAACTAGACACAGCTTATCATTAGGTGAATCTCATCCTGTGTGTAATTATGATGTGTTCTTATGTCATAATCTTGTTCTAAAAGAATATGAACATGTTTTTTCTTTACAATAGGATTCAAGTTTGACCTGAGGTTATATGTAGCAGTGACATCGTATGATCCTCTCCGTATATACCTTTATGAGGAAGGCCTAACAAGGTGAGACAAAAGTGATATTCTCCTTATTTCATAAGATTCACTTTGTTACCATTGTCAAAATTCCATATTTCGGATGATATACTTTAATTAAAAGCTGAGAGCTCATAAAACGTTCATGAATGTTTATAACAAGAGAGTTGAGATAAATTTATATAAATTAAATTTCAAGTGAAATGACTTTCTGATAGGAACATTGATTGAGCTCAAAATTATGTTTCAGCCTCTAATTACTGGATTTCAAAATGTAAAGTCATAGCTCAATCACATTTATGGAAGAGAAGATACGGATCTTGACCAAAAAGGGATAAGCACAAAGAGGTCAGATTGTACATGAGTAACTATTCTTCTTCTTTTTTTCCCTGAAGGTTCGCTACTGTGCAATACACCCAGAACAACAAGACAATAAAGAACACCTGCATGCACTTGACAAACTACAGTTTGAACAAGAAGAGCAGAGACTATGTCAAGTGAGTACCGCGTTATGTTTCATAAAGCTGTTCGTAGAGATCCGCACGACTCTACAAATGACAGATGACCCTTTCTCAGTTGTGACTCAGCACCAGGGGTTATCATTGAGTACAGGAAAGGGTTACCAGTCGTAAAGTCAGATGTAGAGTGATGGAACAAAAAGGGGTTAATAGGTGAGGACCAGGGTAGAAAAGAGGGAACTGGAAAGGAAGTTTAGGAAAAACAATGTATAAAGTGAAGAATGAAAAAAAAACACAGAATGTTATCTATTTAAAAAATGAAGATCCTCCATTGATATTGGCCCTCTGCACTTGTTTATAAGTTGGGGTTAAAGATAGAGATTTATGACCAACATTGTTAAAGTGTTTATCCAGTTATCCTTGAGCCTTTAGGAATGTACTATGTCATCTCCCATTTGGTGATTATAGATTTGGTTAGTGTTAGCAGTAATTATAGCAAAGGAAAAGGAAAATAATGCAGCAATTTGTCATGAATAAATGAAATTTGATAGAATTACACAAAAAGCATTTTAGAAGTTGATAGATTCTTAATTTAGGTATGCATAAGCTACAACAAATGAACTCATGTTAGTTAGAATTGATGATAGCATACTTGCCTTTTGGAATCCTGTAGAATTTAGGGATAATGTATTGTGATGAATAGTAGCTTTCCTGAAACCGTCACACTTATTTGTGTTGAATGTGTTAGCAAAAAATCAAACTTTCTATAATTCTTATGTTTTAGATGTGATGATGGAGACGTTGAGGACTATGGGAACAAGTGGAGTTTAGGAGCCATGCTCAGATACCTCAAGAAACAAGGCAAGGATTCGAAACGTGAGTAAAATTTTAGATACTAGACACTAGGGATTGACCAATAAAATGTTTTGATTATGATGTAAAAATGTTGAATACTCTACCAATAATGTCTTGTTTTGATGATATATCACCCCTTTGCCATCTCTGATTTATAAAGTTACAATATTTTAGCCCTTACATAATGAGGATTAAACTTAATATTCCAAAACAAATCCAAATATTTTCTTTCTTGGAAAGAAGTTCCTTCCTTTTTGTGTAAACTTACCATATTAAACATTTTCTTTTATTTGTGGGAAGCAACCTTCTTTACTTCAATAAGAAGAAGGTTGCTGCTTTCCACAAGTCAAATTCCATCTTTTTGTTAAATCCGATGTTTTTTGCTGGATGAGTGAGAAAGTTTTTTTTTTCAGTATATTCTTCCTTAACTTGTTCTATGATAACGCACATAATAGTGGTCTGTACTTTACTTGAACAAAAACTTTTTCTGGCTTAAAATATGAAAAAAATAATCTCATTTTTCTCCTGTTTTTTTTTTCCAGTTCTCTTATCTAGAATAGAAGAAGCAGTGAACAAAACAATCATCTGTGCAGAGCTTCCTGTCGCTACAGCCTGTAAGATGTTTGTACCTTACAGAGGAAACTGTTTTGGTAAGACTCTTTTTTTCTTTCAATAATATTGTATTTATGTCATGAACAATGGCTCTTGCATTCGCAATCATTCATCGATGGGTGAATTGTGACAAATCACTAATCATCAAATTTAGTGAATAACTTACAATACAAAAGTTTTTTTACACTAATTGAGTTTTAAAAAAATACTAATCTTGAATTTTGAGACATCAAAGGAAAACAGTCTAGCATAAAAAAGTTGATAACAAGGTATTTATAACAACACTTTCTGAGTAATGTTTGTATTTGATATGAAGTATATTTTAATTATTGGCAATTTAAATACATGTAATGTGAGAACTTGGAAGCAAACAAGAAATTCAACGTTCAACAATTGCCTATTGAAATAAAAAATTATCAATGTTTGTCAGAACTATCGAAGCTGTCAACTAGCATATACAACGTAGCTTACTAATGATTAGTGGCAAATTATGTGGTAGCTGTATTGTAAAATAATTTAGTAATGAATGAAATTTTGAATTTTAATCACATGCTTAGTGATTATGACATTCAATTTAAGATATACCAGTACTATCATACTCACAATGCATTCAAGATATTCACATTAATTCATTGAAGTTAATGGATTGAAGTAATTTGATGTTTGTTTTTGTTGCATATGCAGAATTGTACGGTTTTGATATCTTAGTGGATGCCAATCTGAAGCCCTGGGTCTTAGAAGTGAACCTATCTCCCTCGTTAGCTACGTAAGTCACAACCATCAGTTTATTCCAATATGTAATTTGACCCAAACAGAGCACTCATTCTCGAGCAAACTCAAATTAAAAAAAAGTAAAAATGATCCTTGCAGTGAGGATATTGTTGAAAATCAAAATGCTGGGTTTCCATCGTTAACCCAATCTTCTGAACTATGCAATTTCTGTAGACCTTGTGCAGGGACTTCGCAAAGTCCAGTATTGTAGTAAATGGGTCAAAATCCAACTGGTGATGTAGCCAGGATTGTAATGTGGATTATTTGAATATAAGTTTCCCAACCTGATATTTTAGTATATGCCAAACCATTTGTTATGATTTGATTGTTTTTAAGGCAGATTAATCATTTTTTGTAGAGAGGTTTATTTGTGTTTTTGAGAATGAGAATTTTCATTCATTTTCATTGGTTTCTGTAATACACTAGAGCAAATTTCACTAGAGCAAATCAATTGTTGTTTTATATTTCTCTTTTCCAGTGAAGCACCAATAGACATGAAGATCAAATCAAACATGACTGGTGACCTTTTCAGCTTGACAGGTGAGTTGAATATCCTAATAATATACAGTACTTCAAATATGTTTCATATCAAATCCTATCCACTGACTATAAATGTAGATTTAGAACCGATGTGGCCCTCTAGAGTTTTTACAATAAATTACTGGATAGCCCATATCCTGATATTGATTTTAAAAATCTTGATCTTTTGTTTTTCGTTTTACTTTTTATGTAGTAACACATCGCCATTGAGGGTTACAAGGCTTGATGAAGTAAAGATTCATGAACAAGTCATGTTAATCTCAATCAGTAATGAGATTTCTGCTCTGGTCCTTCCCTAGAGTCTTCGGTTATTAAACAATGAGTAAAGAGAAATTCTCATTCGTCCCTTTCTAATGATATTAATGACATTTTATTCAAGAAGACCAAGCAAAATATTATTTTATCCTGTAAGCTTCACAAATTGTTTACCTTCGTCTTGTGATCATTCCAATTATTTGATTTTCACAGGCTTTGTTGTACATGACCCTGTAATGAGACGCATGCAGCAGAGTAAAAGGAATCAAGATTTAGCTGCTTCAAGTACACTCCGACAAAAAATCAAGCAAGATGTTAATTCAAATGTATGCTTCACAGATTTTTACCTTCCTATCTTAATCATCCCAACATCTTGAATTCCACAGGCTTTGTTGTACAAGACCCTGTAATGAGACGCATGCAGCAGAGTAAAAGGAATCAAGATCTAGCTGCTTCAAGTACTCTTCGACAACAGGTGATTGAAAAGGTTCTTTTGCACCTCCTTGTTTTTTTTATATTCCTCTATTATCATTCCTCCTTTTTTATTCTGTTTTATTTTTTTTTTCCTCAATCTTTTAGATGCATGTGAATGTGTTCATAAATGTTTAGAAGAACAAGATATAAGGAGAAGTGTGATATAATTTATTAAGTGAAAAATGTTTGATGCTTTGTTAGCATCATCCTCACCCCAAAATAACATTTATAAAAAGCTGCCAATCTCAAGTTTTTTTGCAATTACAAAACTTTTTTGAATTTCTTGACTTACTTTGACTCCATCATATTTAAATTGTGACAGACGATCAATCGAAAAGTTGATATTGGATACAAATTTGAAGTTATGATTTATTAAGTTTCAATTTTAATGTTGAATGTTGAGTTTTATTCTTTGTGCATTTCATAACTTTTGACTCGTTTAGACTAAACTTCTTTTCTTGATATTAACACAAGATTTTACGAACTGATCACAAAATTCATCAAGAATCTGGCAGATGAGGCGTGGAGTAGGAACAGAATGCAATGTTTGGCAATCTATCCCTATATCTAAACCTGTTTGCTCTTCTGTTTTGCCTCTTGACTGATGTAGAAGACTATGATTGACTGGAAAAGGGAGAATATTTTCTGTCTTTTTCGTGTTAACAATTAACAATTCTGCTCCTGCAAATCTGTAGCGAAATGAGACCAATTTTACAATGGCATGTGTTCATTTGAAATTATGCCAATCTTGTCAAACACTTGTTGTTGGCTGTTTAATTTGCCTTATGCCTAAGTCAAACATAATTCATACTTAAAGACACATGTGGTCCTCTGCTATAAAGGATACAATATAGCGAGGAATCAATCACAGACGGAATAATTTTACTTCTCACATTTGATTTTCAGTTTTAGACATTGAGGAAACTTTTTTCAAATCTTTACTATACAGTTCTATGTGAAATAGTTGCTACACAAATAATTTTTTTTTACTGCAATCCTGCTAGAATTCAAAGCAAAATGCGATGCAATACCAGGAAAATTATTCCCTGGCAGATACTGTAGTTTGTCAAATAAAGGATCACTAATATTTACATTCTGCAATTTGTCAGTCCCAGGCCAAGCTTTATTGAGAGAGAATTAATTTTGCTTTTGAAATCCTTTAACAATTAATCCTTCTGCCTCCATTTTGTTTCATGTCACTCCTTCCATTGCATGACCCATTCATCATCAATTGCATTTGCTGTGTTCACCCTCTCACCCGATCCCTAATCATAGAAGGAGCGCATTGGCTCTGCCTTTTCGGTGAGTTTCAGTGAGAATATCTTGTCATAGAAATCCTTTTTTGTGTGTGTGTGAACTTGAGTGTAGTGGATGTGGCCATATGTCTTTGATCCAACATAAGTTGCAAGAATTTGGTTTTGTGTGTTTGTGTATTGGAGGATATTATGTCTTTAATTTTAGTAAGATTTTTGTTCTTGAGTCTCAAAGAAGTACAGGATTAGATAAATGCAGTCATTTTCATTTACAAATATAAATGAGATTTCTAAATGGCTATTGCTGTGTTCACACTCTCACCCGATACCCTAATCATAGAAAGAGCGCATTGGCTCTGCTTTTTCGATGAGTTTGAGTGAGAATATATTGTCATCGAAATCGATAACCTTTTTTTTTGTAAACTTAGGTGTAGGAGATGTGCCCATGTGTCTTTGAGCCAAACATAAATTGCAAAATGTCAATTTTGTTTGAGCCAAACGTAAGTTGCAAAATGTCAATTTTGTGTTTTATGTTGAATCTTTGTACTCAAGTCCCAAACACTTAATATAAAGCTCATAGATGAATACAGTCATTTACGAATATAAATGATCTTTGTAAATCAATCCTTTATTTGGTTTTTGACCTATATTGAGTTCTTAGACCAAAGGTGACATTCAATCTGTTTTGTGTTGATTTTAATCCTTAGATATTACATTTTCTCTGCTTTTTTATTTTTTTCTTTACATTTGTTTGTTGTGTTGCACTTTTATTACCCTTGTTTCTTCTTGTTTGATTTGATTTCTTGTCAGTTCTTTCCCTCCCATAATTTCATAACCGTACCTGCATTGTTCTGTAAAATTTGAATATTTTCAATCGTTTTTTTCTCCCATATTCTGAACACAAATGTACATTCATTCTTCACCTGGATTGAATAAGATCTATGCTGCATGCTACATAAAAGCATGACTGCACAATTACTATGAAGTAAAGAAGTTTGTACTTGAATTACAGGATAAGGGATCAATTGGGGAAAATTGGGAACAAGGTCCATACCAAGCTCTGGAAACAGAAAGAGAGTCTACCACATCTGATTTTTCTGAAGATATATTCAATTATTCAATATAAAATGGAATTTATTGCATTGAAAATTGCTTTATTTTGAACTGAATTGCTGTGTAAGAGTCTGCAAGAATGATTGGTAACAGGCTGTCCAGTCCAGATCAAACTCTGGAAGTAAAGGAAAAGTCTGTCACACCATCGATAAGGTAGTTTCAAAATTGGTGGACTAAGGCTTGTGGATGGCACATCTCATGTGTGCAACTGATGTATTCATCATTTTTTGTACACATCAGATGCACACTTGTTTTCTACGATCCATACTTTTTGCATGGATTGTATCCGCAAATTCAAGACCTCGCGAAATTATCCCGCTATACAGTATCCTGAAGACATTAGATTATTCTATGGAAATGGAATTGAAATTGGAATGTCTTTAAATCAAATTGCAGCGTCAGAGACCCAACTCGGCAGGGATGATGGGGAACAAACTCTCCAGACCGAGCTCCGGGAGGAAGTCCGCTGCTGCCTCAGCTGGTCCTAAAGACAGCAACGGTCTCACTCTTGAGGAGCGTAAGATAGTCTTAGAGAGCAAGGAAGAGTATGCCAGGAGAGGAGGCTGGATGAGGACATTCCCTTCGCCGAATTCTATGGATAAATACGGGTGAGTTGCTCTCATAAGGCCTCCCAAGAATGACTTTTTTGAAAAATTGCGTCGGTTGACCGGAAAAAGTTTATTTTTGTTTTGAATTTCCGAACGGATTTCATGTAGAAAATAGGATTTTCAGGTTTTATTTCACATGTTTATAATTTTGTATGGAAATGGACTTTTCAGGTTATATTTCTCATGCTTTCCTATAATTTTACCATGATCTTTATAATTTGCGTGAAAAAACAACCAAATAAGTTCTGGGTAGTTGAGGGCATCCCAACCATTTTTATCCTATTGAACATTGTTTTATATAATATAGGTTAGTAAAATGCCCATTTTCGATTTGATAAAAAAATCTCATGTGATAGAGTAACAGTAATTTCAGTGACATTTCAAGAGCACTACCACCTCCTCTGCAAGTAATCATCTATGTAATGTCACATAATGATCTTGGCAAAAAGGAATCGATTAATTTTGACTTGAGGGTAGCAAATAGAATATTGCATATTGTGCAGGGAATGTATTTGAAAGTTGAGAGAATTTATTAATCTTTTAAGATGTTTTATTACCTCATTGATTGTCTGAATATTTAATTCCTTGGTGATATCAAGCTAGCTATCTCTCAATTTGTTGGTTGCTTTTATATCATATATCTGTCATCATGCATAAAAATATTTCTGGACTATGTGATGACCTTGTAGGATGTAAATGAAAGTTGATGCGGAAATATTGTGAGAGCATGACATATTACTCTTCATTTGTCACAATCAATCCACCTTATTTGTGTTTTTATCTTGTTGTAGATCCTTGATGGAAAGCAGAAATTCACTAAATCAAGTGCTTCATTCCAGACTCTTCTCTGACAGGTACGTTATCACAGACCTATAATTATACTTCATTCCACATACATGACAAGCTTGGTGCACATTGCATGATTAAATACATCTTTATTTGAGACCAAAAAAATTTGGAAGAGTTGATATTGACAGAGACAGCGGATCGTCTTGAAAATTTTGTAATTACAATAATTACACAGTTCCACGGTCACTGGTTTACATTATGTGATAGAAAATATTTTTAGCCAAATATATGTTTGGCCATTCAAATCAATGGCTATGGGAAGCTTTCTTACACAAAAGAAAGCAAAGTTAATTGCCTATGATGTCATCAAAGAACAAAAATCCAGTGTGATTTGAAGCATAATTGACTGTGCTCCTTGGTTTGCAAGCACAGCAATATTGAGTTCAGCATTCCAACATCTATTCCCATATTAAACTGGTTGACATTAATTGTCTCTGTAAAGTACTATTTCCTTCAAATTCTGATTGTAGATTGACCATGCAGTGTGCACCAGGCTAAATTCTATTACCAGTGTGTGCATCTATCATTTCATTTGTTATATTACCATTGTATATTTGAGCTTTTAGTGTACAAGAGAGTAATATGAGATAGCTGCTTAATTTACAAATTTGCAGTTTTATGCATATGGACTAATATTTGTTTAGCTTTTTTGTCATCTGCATTTAGAGTATCTATTCATTTTTATTCTGTAAATTATGTGTTTATATATTATAACCAGGGCTATACGATTATTTCCATTGCAAATTATTTGTAAATCATAAACAGAATTTTTCTGAAAATTTTCAATCAAATATTTTTGTAAATGGCAGAATTGATTTTCATTTAATTTGTTGCTGAAATTGAAAAAGAAAATGAGTACAGTACTTACTATTATTTGTTGCAAGGGACATAAAAAACTTTTACCTATAATCTAGTCCACTGTTTTGATTTTAGGCGAGGTCAAGCGACCTCCATACCCCATTCTTCAAGGTAACCTATTCCTCATTTTACTGGCATGAAACGAGCACTGGAGCATGATTTTCAAAGATTTTGGTTTCATGGCTTTAGTTTCCACTTTTTCCCTTTAAAAATCTTTGCTGTTCTCTATTTTTCTTGGATGTTGAATTCAAAGAAGATTATTTTACAGCATGGAATTAACTCTGATGCACCTTGTCAAGTGAATTTTATTTTGATCTCACAAACAAGGCTTCTAGTGATTGCATTTTTATCGAAAAGTTTTTTTTGTGAGTTTTCTTCTGGTTTATGAACTTGTTTATAATAACAGAGTTTTTTTAAAAATTTTGTCATTGAGATATCAACAACAGTTGACCCCCCCCCTCTCCTTCCCTGGCCCTCAAACCAAACATAGCCCCAAAAATTTACCTATGTTACGGTCTTGATGAATTTTCAGAAATGCGAAGTATAAAAAGTTGGAAACACTAAAAAATCTCCCAAATAGGCATCCCTATATATTGAAATTATGTTAAAAAATTATGTAACTATCTTTTGTTCAAAATTGAAACTTGATGAAACTTAGCCACTTCCAAGATTAATTGCTATTAAGTGAAGAGGATTATCAAAACAGCATTACAGTATTCCATTAATTTTATTTAAGAGATAGAACATTGGGGAAATAAGAGATTTTGCAATTCTATTCTTGGTTGGGTTGCTCAGATAATCCATTGCTTTAGATATAAGTTACAGTGCCCCGAATTTGAATAAATACTTATGTTATTATAGCGTTGCACCTATGATGAAAGTGATTGTTTTTTTTCTCAAATGAAGCTGACTTTTAATAAAAGGCTGCTGTATAGGTTGTTGTCTTGATGGATATTATGGCAGAGATTAATAAAAGCTAGCTCATTGGTACATGTGTGTGATTAGGTAATGGGAAATTGGAAAATTTCAGTCTAAATGAAATTCATATGTAAGGAAAATATGGTTACTTGGTACATTGTTGTGTCATATTTCGACACCATATCATTTTCATTGATTTGAGTTGAGATCATATTAACCCTTTATGAGTTTATATCATGTTTGCCGTGTTTGATTTGCACTCCCTTCTCANATTATGAGTTTATATCATGTTTGCCGTGTTTGATTTGCACTCCCTTCTCACCCTCACTCCTTGAGTTTTTCAATCCTGGATCCCTTTATCCCCTCCAGGGCCTTTTGCTTGAAACCATCCTATCTACAGGACTGCCAACTTTCTTGAATAGTGATGTCATGTATTTATTGTTTACATTTCAAGTTAATATATTGGAGAAAAACTTGTTGTTCTCACAAATTTGTGCATATTGGTTTAGCAGTATGGTTATATGCATTAAGGTTTCTAACCTGATGAATATTCAAGAATGTTGGCAGGTATATTTCTGTATCTCCTTGCTAAGTTGACTCGATTATTGATGACAGCTCAACTAGTTGACTTGAGATGTAGGGGTTTGGAGTAGCAGACTTCTGGTTCCTTTTCCATGTCACCATGATTCACTTCTCCAAATGTTCATTTGATCTTCAACCAACACATGATTATGGTTTCATTTTGATTCAATGTTGTCCCAAGATACCTTTTCATTGTCAGCTTCTCATTTCAAGCATGAACAGATCAGTCCAAATGTCTACTCATGCTTCTGGCCAATATAATTCCAGATTTTGGATTTTGGAATTTTCGAAATTTTGAACTTTTTGAATTTAGGCTATGCCTTTTAATTGTCAACTAATAATCTTTACTCATGCTTTTGGCAAATTTAACTCCAATTTGCTTAGTGTGATTTTAATTCAGTCTAAACATTTTTTTTAAAGTTTTGTCTGTTTATGGTTTTCTTAAGATATTCTCCAATTGATACAGAATTTTTTCCCTCAACATATCCCACTACTAAAGCTTTAGAAGGGGGTTACGAAAAGAAATAGCATTATTTCAAGCTATCATTATTGGACTAAATTACTAGAAAGATAAAGCAAACAAAGTAATAATTCAAATATACTGCAGAAAATGTACAATGTATTATGGCTGATACTAGAAGTACATGCAGATTTTTAACTGAGGATTGTAGATGGAACCAGAACATTCATAGTTAAGATATTGGTTGAAGATGAAATGAGCAAGAACTACTCCACTACTACCCTTTCCTCGTCCATCCACATACCCCT
This sequence comes from Temnopleurus reevesii, assembly GCA_036244855.1. Taxonomy (NCBI): domain Eukaryota; kingdom Metazoa; phylum Echinodermata; class Echinoidea; order Temnopleuroida; family Temnopleuridae; genus Temnopleurus; species Temnopleurus reevesii. The sequence continues at coordinate 53,744 of BQKZ01002606.1, read as the reverse complement.
CTACCTCTCTACACATACCCCTCTTCCATACACGTATATATATATATATATATATATATATCCCTCTACACATACCCGTCTATCATACACATACCTTCTTCCATGTATACCTATACACATTCCTCTACACAGTGTGGACACTAGTAGCACCTGTACCTCCTCACAACCCAGACCTAAGTCAGCTCATGCATCTTTGGCTTCATCCCGAGCCAAACAAACCACGTAAGTCCACCCCACCCTCACGTTCACACTGCCAGCTAACCTGACTCTGAAATGCTTATACAGGGAACAATTTTACTTCTCACATTTGATTAGCAGTTTTAGACATTGAGGGAACTTTTCCAGTTCTTTATTATACATGTACATTTCTATGTGGAAAAGTTGCTATACAAAATATAGCTACATGTATATACAAAATGTATTCTGTATAGCAATCCTGCTTAAATGCATAGCAAATTGCAATGTAATATCAGAAAAATTATTCCCTGCTTTTACCCGATCACTTGAAGGTAGAGAAATACTTTTGCAAGCGTTGCAAGGATGCCTGAAAATTATAGGGATATGCGATTAAGTTCAATCATACCTTCCTTCTATCCAATCTTTTGGTCTATATTGCCAAGAACTTTGAATTGAAATTCAAAGTTATCAAACATCTTAACTCTCTCATGATAGATCTAGAACTCTGTGTTCCATGATTTCGCCAAAAGCACAGTATAGTGATACTGCTAGCGCAGGGCATACAACCTCTTACAGTGCACACATTTGTACACTTGAATGAATCTTGCGCTACTTTTCAAAGAAAAATTTCTTGCTCTTCCCAGAGCGAAATATTTTTGCAACCAGTATAAATGCACCTTTTCTAGTCAATTGTCAAGCTTAATTGATTGTAGAAACCTATAATTATTTAATTGATACTCTTTGAAATAATTTGAGCGTGCAAAATAATTTGAGCGTGCAAAAGTGTTTTTCCAAGTAAGCATGGTGCGTCATAAATAATAATTGAAAATGTTGCTAATAAGCCAGCATGTTAAAATATTTTAGTGGTGGTCCTTTACCTATAATGAGACATACCCTACAATATTTCCTGTTTTGTTTTGGATTGTTTTTATTTTTATTGTATTTGTTGCATTTGTTTGGAATGCATCTAAAAGCAGCAATAAAATCAACTACAAATCAGTCGCAAATTGCAATTGTGTACAGTCTGTGCATCTAAGTAGACGCGCATGCGATAATGATTTTGATTGGAGCATAGCTATCTACTGCAACTTGTGATTATCACACTGTTCTAGCAACACTCCTTAATTTGATAATTTATATTCAAGTCTCTTACATTGGAATTCTCAAGTAGTTGTATAAATACACATAACCTTCCCGAATAACTGTTCTGAAATTAACAGTTCGACAGGAAAGTTGAGAACTGATTGGATCTTATTTGGTGCATGAACAGGGATAGCCTTGTACTAGATTTCAAAAATAAAAGTGAGAATATTTGGAGTATTTATTTCTTATAAAGAATATTTCTTCAAGGTCAGGAGATGCATCTTATTACTGCATTCTCCATCATAGTCAAAAACAGAAAAGGCAATTTTCAATTGTCATTGATTGGATTATGTATTGTAAAATAGCGAAGCATTTCAGTAGCATTTCAGTAGCATGGCTAGCTTATGTGTGAATGTGAGTTTCCGTTGTTCTTGAGATTAATGCATTATACATGTACTAACCCCTAATAGTTTAACCATCATATTAACGAGACCCAACAAAGTTGATGTTTTGTTTTTTAATTGCTGAATGGCAATAAAAAATTACAAAGTAATTGCTAAATGTTGATAATTTTTCACCCGGTTACATGATTTTCAATATGAGTATTTATAAAAGCAAGTGTGATCGACTTTGGAACACTAACTGCATGATCATGAATGAGATCACTAATCACAATTCCAACTTTTTTTGTATTAATGTGATCCTCATCAAAATGATTATGTTTAGGAATTTAGTTTGGCACTGCATGTCTTTACATGTCATTTGGGTTTAATGATGATTTGTTGATTTAAATAGATTAAGTGTGCATGCATTTTTGTTTTCAATCCATTGAACTGTCTTTCAACATCATTGTTTCGATCAATATATATTTCTAAGCCATGATTATAAGTCTTTTCTATTATTGTATCATTTAGGCTTTCTTCAATATCATAACAGGCATGTATTATTTGTATTGCTTTTTCACCAAACTCTCTCATGATATGTTTTTCATTATGTTTAGATTAATTTGTCTAAACTCTGAATATGTTTGTATTAATATATATCATCAATGAATATCTAATAGTAAAGTTTGCATGAGTATACCATAGTTAACATCTTAAAATATGCAATACAAAATTGCATGTTGAATAGGTATTGAGAGTAAGCAATTGAGAACATCTACTTGAAATTTGCTTTGTTTAGTTTGTTTTTGTATTGGTTTCAGCTTTTCATACTTGCACTGTAACTTTACACATTAAAGAAAAAACTCAGATAATTCAGCAATCCTGCTAGATGTATTCTTTAGGAGTTCTGAAACACATGAAAGGCATGTCTGATCCCATATTCCAAAAGTAAACAAGCTTGATCTTATTTACCCAGGGTAGCCACATTCAGCTGTAAGTTAGCTGCTCTTCCAGCGGGCCCTGCATAATATAAAGTTATTATTACCCTTCTCCTTTCTTAAATGCCGAGCGCCTGGCAAGAAGGCAGATGGTCCCATTTTTATAGGTCTTTGGTATGACCCGGCCGGGGATCGAACCCACAACCTTCCGTTCATGGGGCAGACGCTCTACCACTGAGCCACACATGACCGTAATGTTATGTATTGATGTAAAACAAAGCCTACATGCAGGTGCAGTATTAGTAGAAATTTAACAATCTTCAGTTGATCCAAGGGCGTAATATTGAGCAGCAAATTATATTTAAGTGGAGGATGCCATGGTCAAAAATTCATTGAGAATGATGCATTCCCCACTTGAATAGAATTCACAGATTCATGCTACACCAGTATATATTCACACAGGTGTTATGTGACAATTGCATCATCTATCAATTCATCAATCAATAGAAAAAGTCATACTGAAAAAAAAGAGTGAGAAAAGTTATACTGAACACCCTCCCAGTGATGAGAGTTCCTTCTTTATCCTCAATCCAATCCATTTTTAGCCAGTGACTTTAAGCACAAAAATATTATTTGGTTTCTATGACAACAGGAAGATGTCCCATGGGATGATGCAGGAGCTCCAGGATCGAGAGCTGGAGGAGCATTTGCATCAGCTGCTGAGGAAGCTACTTACCAAAGACAACTCTGTAGAAAGGCGTAACCTACGCACAAGGGTCCGCAACAAGTTCCCTGCAACAAAGAGGATCGGTAGGTACAGGCATCATAGAAATGGTCGTCGTGTAGTGGTTCTAACTCTTGCCCTTCAACCAGAGGGTCGTAAGTTCGAATCCAACCCATGGCGTTAATTTCCTTTAGCAAAAAATTTGTCCACATTGTTTTGCACTCAACCCAGGTGAGTAAATGGGAAGAAATTTCCTGTAATACAGAGTGCAGTAATGGCTGCCAGCTAAATCCAAATATTAGTTTTTTTAGCATCATGAGCATCGATAAGGTGGACTTTGCGCTCTACAAGTAGCCACCATTATTATAATGACATGACAAGGACTTATTGCTCAAAATCTTATCTGTATCTCCATTTTCAAGTCAGATTATTGCTAATGATTATAACACCTCTGAGTAAATAAGTTCTTATATATTTTCAAAGATTCCAATGTTACATTGGACGTAAAAGGTGGAAGCTATAGTAACACTGAAATATTCATATCAAAGCACTTGAACGCAGTTGTTACTCGCTCAGAGTTTTGTTTATGAGATTGATAGAGCCTGCATTGGTTTTCATTTACCATTTTTTTTCACAACTGTATGTTTTTTCTATAGGAACTTTGCTTTTTTTGCTTAATTGAGAATTGTTCAAATGAAGAAATGATGCAAGGGAAGCTTGCTAATTAGAAGTTCAGTCAGAAGCATCATATTGTGTATTGCTAAGAGTTAACAAGCCTTTTATTTTAAAGTGCAACTACCAATGGGGAATTTTGAACTGTATACAAAAAGAATTAACGGTAGTTTCTATTATGATCATACGGAACACCAAAATATGTATTACCAATCAAGGGTAAACTCTATAAAACAGGACTCAGAGTAACAACTCTTCATTAGATATTCGTCCTATGTATTTATGCTGATTCTATTATTCTTCATTCCCAGCACCAAACCCCAGGACTGCAGTACCGAGCAATTCTGAGGTGAACNCAAGTTTCCGAAATCTTAACCTGAAAACTTAACCTTGGCTCTTATTTCCAAATCCCTTGCCCAATTCTCATCAAACTTGAATCATCTTTATAGAAATATGTCAGAAGCATATTGCTATAATTTACAAATCGCGCAATGCAGGCGAGACTGCCAGGTGGCGTTTCACTTGTTTATTTTGTTTTCAGTTTTATGCATTCAGGGTAGCCTGATCAATTAAAAAACTGATATCCTTGAAGGCCCCGAAATAGGAACACTACAAGGGCTTATTGCTCAAAATTTCATTGTATCTGTAATTCCGTTTCCAAGTTGGATTAGTGCTGATATGACTCCTCTAAAAAAATAAGCGCTAATGTATATTTCTAAAGTTTAAAAAGTTATTTTGGATTTCAACTTAAGAAAGCTAGGAACTATTGAGATTTTGTACATTGAAGCACTTCAGGATAACATTGATTTTGTTTATAAAAGGGAATAAGTAACGACTGGATCGGTTTTTATATACCATTTTTTCATAACAGTATGCTTTTCCATAGGGACTTTAATTGCTTTTTCTAATGGTGATCATACCCAACACCAAATTAGCACCAGGTATTCCAATTAATGATAAGCTCTAGAAAACAGGACCCGGAGTGGCAACTCGTCAATATAGATTGTTCCTTTACACTCACAAATCACAATATAGATAAGAATTGGAGATTACTACTGGCTGAAGTTTGATCGAGCCCATGTGTACAGTAAAACCTTAGAATCAATATTATCAATAGATATCACAAATATTACAGTTATGTTACTTTAGCCTGTTATGAAGATGAACACAACCAACAGACGAGGCATGCACCTTTAAAATATGTGGTCTCCACTCGATCAAAGCTGCAACAAATAAAAATGGACTACAACGATTATGCACGCATGCAGGGTTGAATGCACGTACTGTCTGGAATTTGACGTGACAGCGTATACAGTCTTGCCCAAGATCTGTAAACACATGCAAATACCTTGAGCCTCCTCCGCCAATGTCAATGTTGTAAACGTAAATTATTTTAAAGAATGCATCTCTTGAAATTGAATGTGTTAATGCTTGTTCTATTTTTCTTCATTCCCAGCACCAAACCCCAGGACTGCAGTACCGAGCAATTCTGAGGTGAACGGTCACAGTGCATCGTCAAGAGCACCTCTCGCCCACGGCAAGCTTGACACCCGCCCTCAGACAGGACAAAGCAAAATCTCTGCCAAGCAGCAGTCGGATGCAGCAGCTGCATCCCAACAAACAGCCAAAGCAAACACTGCTGGATCATCACAACACCAGCAACAGCAACCACCATCATCAGCAACACGGACTACAGGCACAACGCAAAGTGCCAGTACCACAAAACCAGGAGACAAGGGTGGTGGTGGTGGTGGTGGTGAGGTGACAGGTGCAGCGGGGTCATCCAACAACACAATACAGGGGAAACCCCCAGCGGGTCCACACCAGGGTTCAGGAGGGGGTAACAAGGCAGGATCAGAGGGGAACGCTGGACCTAGGATGGTCCTGGAGGTTCAGAAGCCCAAGGGACCGACCAAAGAGGAGATCAGAGAGATGGTCAATATTCCAGACATATTGGATAGAGGTGGTGACCTCAGGTGAGATTTCTTCCCTGTCATATTAGATTAGTAATGATCAAATGTTTTTTTTTAATATCATTTGAATTTTTTTTCAAAAAACCTTCATCATATCCTACTGCTCCATGGAATTTTTTTCCCTGGTGAGAAATTAAGCCCAGCAGCCATTTTGAGTGTTGCAAACAAGTGTGATGGATTATGTAACTATAGTTTGTGCTGTACGTAATTTTCTTCTTGCTGATTTAAGCATTCCCTTGCCTCTAACATGAAGTTTTGGACCATTTACCAGTACATTGGTGATCAAAAATATCTTTCCATGTAGGAAATTCTGTGCTTGTGAGATGATTCTAGCCAGTACACCACATCACAACCACATAGCAGTTGTCTTTTGCTTTCTTGCAATCCCCCTACTAACCCTTCACAAGCTGATGTTGATGTTGACCTGTGGCCAAAAATCTGCAATTAATCATGAATATTTTGCAGCATCCTAATGTCTTTCTTTTTCTCTCATTTGGAATTCTTGGTCTAAGTATATTAGATTTTTGTATCATAACAGCAAACTTCAAGCAAGGAATGCTTTTGCCACCTACCTACTGAGAGTTCAACAAAGATTGCTGATTGAGACAAGCAAGCCACCTGAGAAATTGGACCAAATGGATCAGCATGATGAACAAATGGTGAGAAAGGGATTTTAAATGTATGAAAAAACTTGGGTGTTTCTACAAAATTGCGATCATTTGTAAGTTGCAGCTGATGAAAAACAATTGTTTCATACACATCCTGCCAATAGCGCAGACAGCGTGCCATCTAAAAGTGTGTGTTTCAATTTGCAGTTGATTTGCAATCAATTGCAACTTTCTAGAAACGCCTCCATAGATTAGGAAAGATTCTGAGAAGGGGTTATCTTTTTATAAAAGATTACACATATCCACCTGATCGAATAATTCCCATATTTATTGAAACTTGTATTTTCAAAATATATTAATATTGTTAGTGCCTCTCTACTGGGGGAGAGATAATATGTCCCATAGTCCCCTCTTGATCACAATCACATGGCCAAGGTCTACAGGAGTAGAGATAGGTGCTATGATATGTATACTGCTTGGAAACTAAAAATACTTGGACCTTTTCTCTCTTTGGTTTGGCCATGTCGTAAAACTTTGTATGCATAAACTATGATATTTTTCATGGTTTATGCACACAAGTTAATTTAGATGTGCTTTTTGTTCTCACCATTAGACGTCTAATTCATTAATGTTATTAATGTAATTGTTTGACAGGACCTGGTGCTGCGTTTCCTAAAGAGGGCTGCAAGTAATCTCCAGCAGCAATTCAAAGTGATCGTACCAAGTCGTAAGCTTCCCATCCACGACAGGAGACGTATTCTTGCCAAGCAACTGGTGGACTTTGTGCAGATATACAGCAAGGTGGGTCTCTGATGATATCTGATTTGCAACATCTTCCAAATTAAGTCATGTCATTTCCACGTCATTGCTTGTTTCACATAACCAATTGATATCATTGGTTGTAGTGATGAAAAAGAATTATTACTACAATCTAAATCAAGACAATGACAGGCTCCCAGAGATGAAAGTTTCCTCACCATCATACATCTTACGTAAAATTTGTGATATATTCCAGTTTCTAATGTTTTCACTGATTTTTCGTATAAGCATAACATCCTCCCATAACTTGCTCTTGTTAAATTTTAGCTGCTCAGATTGCATTTTGTGAGATCTGTTAATCATGTAAATAATGTGATTGTTTGTGAGTGGGAACCCAATAAACATAGATATACAAATAAAGATTTTAAAAAAAAGTTTGATGTGGATTATTTTCTGTAAGAAACTTGTAGTCTCTTCAAAGTTTTCTGTAAGCTTCTAGCGTTTTTGTCGAATGAAAAAAAAAATTTCAGTTTTTTTTTATTTCTGTTTTATACAGATTTTAACACTTGATATTGTAGGCTTTGAATTTAAAAGATTTTTTGATAACTGTATGAAATTATACGTTTTCCTTGCAGGAGACAGAGGAGATGGAGAATAGGAGACCAAAGAAGATAGTAAAGCCCCACAATCATCATCAGTTTGAGGATGAGGAGGAGCCCATTGATGGCAATAGGTTCACACACTTTGTGGATGTTGCAAAGTAAGTATCATCAGCAGTGTATATGAGGTACATTTTGCATAAATGCAATTAAGATTTGTTTTCAGCACAAAGCCATGAAATGTACTTTATTTGATTTTGTCATTAGTTGGCTTCAATCTACAGAGCCTTGGAGTTGAACACTTATCCTGTTCAATTATGATTTTGTATTTACATGTATTTCAATAGAATTACAGTGTAATATCTGTCTCTATTAAATACAAAAAAAGTTTGGGGCATATTCATGAGATTGTGTTTTGGTTTTCATTGAAACGTCCTATGACTCGCTACTGTCCAACACATATTTTGACTACTTACTCTCTTATGCATTATAAGTAAAAATGAATGACAATAGCTTCTCGCAACCTACACCAAGTAGCAAGATATATAGCATCTTTTTGGAACCAGCGAAAGGGGGCATCACAGTCATCAAAACTCATTCTATTCATTATGATATCAGGGAGCAATGTTACTATTTTTCCAAGAAATTTAGAGTGAACTGGAGGAGATACTCACTGTGTTCTGCAAATGAAATATATCTGCGAGCAGCCTCCTCAGAACCAACATCAATTTTAGGAACATCAACCAAAATTTATTGACAATAAATTTAGAATCAGGCTGAAAAGAGATACAATTTTATTTGACATATTTTATTGTTCTTATTTTCACAGTGAGAATGAATTGGAAGAGCTACTTACCACATACACCAAACAGAACAAATCAGCGAGCATCTTCCTTGGAACCAGCAATAACAATAACAACCCCAAATCTATCTCGGAGATGATGGCGCAACCTACCTCAGTCAACGACACCGCCACCCATCAACATCACCACCATCACAACAACCACCACCATCATCAGCAACAGCAGCAGCAGCAGAAGCATGGAGGTGGTGGTGGACCGTCCCTGCTGCATCGGCGATCGAGTTCTGTTGAAAATTTGCACTCTTCAGGCAATAAGGGTGGTGGGGCCGGAGGAGATACAGTCAAAGATAATGGTAAGTTCACTTTTATTGTCTCCACTTACATGTATATTATATGTATTGCATTGATATTCATATTAAACAATAGAATAACTGTATAGTGTGGGTGGCTATATGAATAAGCATACAAACTGGGCTGTTGCATAAAACCCTCTTCGTCACAACCCCTATGAAACAAATGCTTGAAAACTAACGTATTTCAACAGTATGTCAGTTTTTTGGCATACCGCTATGTTGGGTCTTCTTTGTGTATTTTTATATAATTTTGTAAAGCAACAGTTTTTATTCCAGGAGACATGGTATGATGGTATACAAAACATGGCTGAAAATATCAAAATAAGCCAGAAATTTGGGACATGGGACAGAAAAACAAAACAATATTTATATTTCTGAGAGATCAACATTTTTTTTAACAAATCTTTTTCTTTCTACTTCTTTCTGTATCGACATTCCTAGAAAAATTTGAAGGAAAATATATTGTTGAAATCAATGTAGATTATCAGAATAATAGTGGTCTTGATATGAATGGTGATGTAGAATTTCATATTAACATGCTCATTCTGCATGCTGGTGATGCACGGACTGTTGCTTTTGAAACTGTTTGATACTGTTCATTAGTCCATCACTGATTATTTGAGAGACTTCAACAAATTTACTTTTGCTCTGTAGTTTAGTTTGAAGGAAAAGAATTTGTAGGCCATGAAATCCCAACAAAATGGTTTAAATCTGAGAAACAATGCCTTTTACTTGAGATTTTGGGCAATATATGGTCAAAGCTATAAAACATATTGCATACCTGTATTCTAGCTTACAGCTCAGCTACGATAAAGCATGACGACTACAAAGCCAGAGCACTACAGCATTACTATGCCGCAGCAGGTAGCTTGTGTGCAATACCACCCACTTATTTTCACGTCATGTTTGTGAATACTTCACTCACTTTCATGCGCACTACATTCATATTTTCTTTATGGTACTCCATCATACGATAAGATCATACTTCATCCATCACTATTATTTTCACTTTTGCAAGGCATATTTTTTTTATTATGTAGAATTAGAATTTTTAGATATCTGATATTGATATATTGAAAAAGATGCTATAAAATACCGGTGGTTCAAATAAAATTACCTCGAAAAAGACGAGAAGTACTGTACAGCTAAAACCCATCGGTCAAGTGATAAGGATCATGGGATGCAATTTGAATTGGCCCAAGCACAAACATCTTCCAACACAATTCATTGTAATTTCATTTCTAATAAAATGCAGAATGCAATTTGTTTTCATATTTAGAGATCTGTTAACTTACTTCACCACAACACACCTTCACTTGTTGATTCTAGAGAGGTTTTTACTGTATGAGATCTAATGCTTAACCAGAAAGATTTGTTTTCTTTCAAGAGCATCATTGAAGTTGCCGTTCATATGCAGATTATGTACTATAATTTGATCAAAATTCATACTAATTTCATGCATTGCATTTATAGATCGGCATGTAGCACATTATTCATATGATTTCATTCCGTAGCATACATTTACACTTTTATCATCAATCTTGAAAATCCTTGTCAATGGGTGTATTTAAATATAGATTTTTAAATTATCATCAGCTCATCCTATTGAAGGACGTTAATTCTTGGATGTACACATTATGCCATTTACACAATCGCTTCAAATTTTAGCCTGTCCTATTTTCATTTCTAAGATATTTATCCCTTGCTACCTAAAGATACATGACACTTCACTTTGGTAACTTATGGCAAAACATAGTGTTATATGGTCCTAATTTCATTACATTTATTAATTTATGAGTTGTTTGAGACTTTCATTTGATACACAATTTTTTTTTTGTTGAGGTGGGGGGAGTGGTCATAATTTTTGTTATCAGTCAAGCATGTTGTTATACCACTTTGAATCTCCAGTTCTCATCATCCATATTGCAGTGTACATTTCCATAAAATATTTATCCAATGCGTTATCTATTGTGCTCACTACTTATGAAAATGATTTTGTTGACGAGTGATTTTGGTGCTGCTGTGAGTATTGATCTTTACGGGTGTGTCTCAGTGTGGTGATTAGTGCCATTTTATTTCCATGATGCCGAGGTAGAAATACATGTCTATGAATTTGTTTCACAACTGGTCCAATCATCATTTTTTAGTTAATTTCAGTTAATGAGTGGATTGAGTGATTGTTGTTTAGTGTTTTGAAAGTGGTCAGAACTTAAAACCAAGTGAACAGAGAAAACCTGTCTTGACTTTATCTCTTAGGGTTATTGGGTTAATATGTTTTGGGTTTTTTTTTTCTTATATGTTTCTTAATTTTTGAGATCTTTGAAAATAGAATTTTCAAGAACTGTACTTTTTAAAAGAAACCTTGTCATTATGAAGGATGCGTACTTTAGCAATTTTTAATTTGTCTAAAACTTTTTAATTTTTATTTCTTAACAGGATGTTCTCATCACTTGAGTGATTTGAACAGTTGGTAGGTGTACATATACATGGGTCACCATTGTTCAATAGACTCAAAATACTTACTTTAAACGATTACTTTCTCACCGATGTAAAATCTATACACCTATTCCACAAATTTGGCATCTTATTTTAGGTCAAATGAGAAATGATTCAAGCTTTGATATCCATGAACATGGAAATATCGAACTCTCCATATCAGTTGTTTCTGAGTTGTGGCTGATTTCTTGCAAGCGGATCGCAGTATGATTTATTGAACTTGTGTACCTAAGTTTGCTTTGCTTCTTAATGGAAGGCCAGTGGTTGAACAAAATTTACTGCAGACTTGCAATATATAATTCCATGAAGAATGTACAATGCCAAGTCAATCAAGTACATGTAAAGTAAGAAAGAGGGCGGGAAGGACGGCTTTGGGAGATGGCTATATTGGGGAAGAAGGAAGAACTGTGAGCAGAAGGGACAAAGGCATGGGACAATGTAAACATCCTCCATTCAAGCATTTTCAATAGGTAGATGGACACAAAAGAAATTTCCATCCTGCTTGTTCTGTGGAAAAATGTTGAACAAGAGTCGCATCTGGAGCTTTCTTTTGTGATCATGACGCTATAGAAGATGCTTGAATGAAGTTGTTTATGTTGTCCCAGTCTTGGGTTTCTTCTGCTCACTGTGCAGAAGTGAATAGAAACCATGATAGAAACTGAAATAGAGTTGATCCTTCATTTACAGAGGGGTAAAGAGGCAGATAAATGATTTATATTTCTTTATTACTAAACAGCTGGTTGAGATTGAATCTATGCACTTGCATTGTCTGCTCTCAGGAATCCCTGGTTAACCATAATCGCCCCTCTCCATAAATCAGAATGAAGACTGGTTGATATGGAGGAGAATTGAAATAGAATTAAGGATGTGTTGGAGGTGGAAAGGGGTGATTGTAAAGACAAAGAGTTCAATCTTTAACTTTTTTGTAAAGATAATCTTGAGGGGAAATTGATTTTTTTCATAATCAGTTTGAAATTTCTTTTCCTTGGTAATTTGAATTCCCCTGAGAAGATATGCCTCTTAGGAATGATCAAAATATGGGCAATTAATTTCTTTTTGTTTGATATATTTATATTTTTTATGGTTTGACATAGCCCTTATCACATTTTCATGAGAAGTCCCTATTGCTCTACAATTTATTCATTTATTAGCCAATTTTTTATTCATTCATTTATTAATATCTTGTTGTTCTTGTTCTTTTATCTTATTTTAAGGATAGCCTCTCATTAATTTTAAGAGAATTTTCTATGTGGTTCCTAGCTTGGCTGATTTACTCATTGAGAAAAACTTTTTAGGGCAGCTGAGTATAGTTTATAGAAAGCTTTTGTAATGTAGACATGTTTTCTTTTTCAATGGATAATTTTACATTCTTTACTTTTATTTGTCTTGGTTTCATAACAATTGTCCACATTCCTGTGTATTAAAATCTATAAAAACTTAAATTTGCCAATTGATTCACAGCAGTCATATTTTAATTCCCATTGAAAATTTAGCTAAAGAAATGTTTGAGATCTGAAATGGTAGAAAAATGATTTTCTTTTCAATGAATTTTAAGGGGGGGGTAATCATACATAATAACCCGTAATTTATTGCACCTATCTTTCAACACTCCCATCATTTCATGTCATTCTTTTGTTGACATTTTTAACATAGTTCTTGAAGTGGCATATTTCCTTCCAAATTCAGTTTTATTGTTAGGAGTAAATATTTTCTGAGTAAAGATAAGCACATAGAGCAGTTCACCTGATTTTGTGCTATTGTATGCTAGTTTATTTATTAGTTTATTATTTTCATTTTAAGTCCTTAGAAAATAGATCAGAGGAAGTGTGCTCTCCACCCCCAATGAAATGAACAAAGGGTATAGCACATTCCTCATGTGCCCCTCTGTGGACATCTGCTATGTGCCATACATTTTTAACATTTCAGGGTGTGAATTTATGGCTCATAAATTTCCAGACTTGACATGTATAAAATGGAAGTCACACCTGACATGAAACTCTGATGACAGAAGTATTTTCACACAAATAGGAAGTACCCATTTTGAATGGTTTCAATGAAAATAGTGGGGCAAATTGATTTCATTTTAATTTATGTTTATATACGATGTTTAGTTTTGTGGTAGAGAGATTATTTGTTTGATAAACATAATACAATCTTAGTCAAATTTAATTTTTTGGGAAAATTTGCCTGCTGTAATTTTCCTTTCAAATAAAATTCTTAAAATGGACAGAAAATAGTGATGATTAGAAATCCATTATATTCGACATACACTAGAAATGAAATTTTCCAATGCCCAAGCCAAAATCTTATAGGATTGTGAAATTTTAGGGCCCTTTTTTCTTAGGAATTACTTGACAACAATTATATTCTTACATCTATGGAAACTATTTGGGCTGGTGGAGCTATTTTTCTGCCAGATTGTTTTTACCTGAAACCCTATGTCAAAATATGTTAATTGGACTAATGGGGGCTTTGTTCTTGTCATACTTTGATGATTGGCAGAGTAAAATATTAATCAATAATTCAAGTTAGCAATATCTGGAATAACAGCATTGTAGAAATAATGAAATATTACTCTGGTGCATCTGAAAGTATTTAAGCCTCGATAAAGCTGCACCATGGACATGCTTCTCATTTTATTGTACGTGGGTTAAGGCCACTTTTTGGATAATCAATCAAATCAATCAATTGTGATTTTTAACACCTTGGAACTGACCTATTTTAGTTCATCTATAGGATAGGGGTTGTTAGGTTAATATTTTAAAGGTGACGATTATTAAGCTACATTTCTACACTATCGGCATAGACCTTTAGATCAAATATTGTGTTTTGTTTGTACAAGTTTTGAAACCCTGAAGAAAATAGAGAATAACGAATAGGGGTCTTTATGGTTAATGTATTATGGGTATCCATAAAAAAAAACATACATTACTACACCCATGTGCATTTAGAGCAAATATTGTTTTTGTCTGGACAAGTTTTGAAACCCTAAAGTAAATTAGTTATACTAACCAATCGCAAAAGTATTACAAAGCCAATTCAGTTTAAAAGAAATCTTCAGATTAGAAATTAATATTCAGGCTACAAGATAATTGTTAAGCTCTAAATAAATTGAAAGTGAATGTATAAGAGAGTTTGCTTTTTGCAGAGGTGTCAAATTGAACAAATCTATTGTTTGAATTAGATACAGTAGATTCATACACCCTGAAGTTGCTTTTAGCTCATCTGAGAATATGTTTAAGTAATTACTGGAATTTAGCTACTAAATATTATTTCAAAGACCAAAATATCCTGTCCATAAAAGCCAATCATGAGTTTAGTTGTCCTTATTTTACTCATCAAATATTGCATTGGGAATATCTTATTTTCAGGTAGGACATTTCATATGAATAATTTATAAGATATCAAAGATGTTGGCATTTTTGTGCCAATTTTAAATGCTGCACTATGCATCTAGCCTACATAGTATGCACATTAAAGGGGAACTACACTCAGAGATTAAATTGCTATCATTAAATGAAGAAAAATAAGATGAACAAAATGTGAAAATTTGAGCAAAATCGGATAATCCATTCAAAAGTTATGAATTTTCAAAGTTTTGATTTACACCCCTCATGGGCTCCTTAAATTGGCAAACGCACAGGCACAAAATGGCTGCCAACATGGAGAACTCTCCATTCGCTTTGTACACAAAATTTCACATTTTCCTCTTTTTCCAGAAAAGTAGACAAAATTTTGTTTCTTCGGTTAAATATATTATAGCCACATCAATTCTGCAAGCATTCCAGAAAGAACGGGGTTGATTCCTCATTTGAAATATGATATTGATCCATTTTCAATAAATTTATATACAAAGTGAATGAGGAGTTCTCCATGTATGACATCACAGATTATGCTAATTAGCTATACGCATGCCATTTCAAGGATGCCCAGCACAGGTGGAAATGATGACTTTGAAAATTCATAACTTTTGAACGGATTATCCAATTTTGCTCAAATTTTCACAGTTTGTTCATCTGATTTTTCTTCATTTACTGACAGTACATTATTGTCTGGGTGTAATTCCCCTTTAAGTACAAAAAAATAGCATATTGTAAATTCTGTCTCTTATACACATCTAGATGTGTATAAGAGACAGCCCACCCACCCATATGCAACCAACTGCGTAGCCCCGTATTTATGGCTGACTGATTCAATAGCAATTGAAACTATAATTAGTGGCATAGAAACAATCCCGCCTGCTGTTACTCAGCGCAAGTATCGTGTCCGTTTAGAACGAATAATTCTTGAAAGTTATTTGAGGAACTAGGCTATACCACATGCCGTTATTAGCCATTAAACTCAGTATTCATATCCACCTACACACATTTTACCTGAAAAATTCTTGTAAGAGATGTTGTTATTTCCTATTAATGATCCTATTTATTGATACCTGTGGTTTGATAATTGCGGATGATTATATTTCATAGTAAGTGATTTATCAATCTTTGAAGTTAGATTGTAGAACGTAAACAAGTGTTTCAATTACAAATAACTCCGGAGGGATTTAGAGATGTTCTTCAGTCAAATTAGTTCTCTGGATGGTTACCTAAGCAAACTTATAGGCAAAAGAAGTGTCAAATAATGCTTCAAAGTTTTTACGTTAGCCATGCTTAAAAACCATGGTGCATCACATATGGCAAGAGCTAGGAATCTCTTTTTTATAATTTTTTTTTTCTTCAAAAACTATTTTTAAAAATCACAATATTTGCAATTGCATCTTCACCAAACCAAACATCCATGCCAAAATATTCAAGAAGATGGTTGTGTATGATTTTTTGATAGATATTTTTAAGATCTAAAAAATGATAAGAAATGGGAAAAAATAAAATGATTAAATCTGAAATATGATTATAACTATAACGATAACACTCCCACAGGAAGAGGAAGTTATGAATTGATAATAATGTCAATCGTTGTTTTGCGGAAGAAAACCTGCTCCTTAATGATTAAATACTATATTTAAAGATGATTTATGAGTAATTATTTTTCCTTGACGTATTTATGGATTCCCCAATCTGTGCTAGACACATCCAATATCATTACACCCACATATTCTCCGACCAAATGTTGGTCATCTCTCATCATTTTAATCATTCTCAGATGATATAGAAATTAATTGTCTCATATCTAAGGTCCATTTACACTTTATTACCTGCTAGGAAGTGATTTCATATTGTTGAAATAAATTATATGATAGACCAGAGTGTCAGAACTTTAGAGTTCTTATGAATTGAAAAATGTGGAACCACCGATAGTAAAAATTATTACGTTTTGTTTTTCTTGAAGAAGATAAGTGAATGCACAGGGTAATTGAAGTTAGTAGACATGTCAACAACAAATACATTTTGTGGGAAATACCCCTGGACGATTTAGCTCTTTCTAAATACATTTACGATAAAAGGGTCATCTAAAAGCATTTCATTTGAGTATTTCTTAATAGTACATGTATCTAATTCTATTTCACAAGAATAGTAGTAATGCACACTATTTATTAACTTTTAGATCTTTCCCATAGCTCAAATTCTCTTTGATTTTCTTTTTAGTGAGCAGTTTCTGATATTCAGTGGAACAAATTGATTGCTCTGACCTGCATTTGGGTATGGATTATGTATGAGATCCAGATTTAGGACTATAGAAAAGAAAGGTATCATTTAAAGCTTTGTCTTTAGCCAGTGTAAATGAGACCTTCAGGCAAAACATGTAAATTGTCGGAGGGGAGTCCATTCATAAAAACTCAGCCATCCATGGAGCTCATAGCTCTCAAAAGCGTTCTCCACCAGTCAATCGAAGCAATCAGGCACAGCCAGAGTCTCTCCCACCCACCTACTCCAAGATACAAGCAGAGATGCTCCCACTTTCATATTCTTAATGGAGGAAAATGATGAAAGAAGTTTTAGATGATGATGGTTTATTCTTTTTATATAATGCTTTGTTTTGTTTAATTGGAGCTATCAGGGACAGCTAGAAATTCTCTAACCCACCTATTAAAGATACCTACAGATATTTCCCACTAATGAGGAAAATGACTATAACTATTCAATTGGGATTTATTCATTCATTTTTTTGGTGGTTTTTCAATCCTTATATAAAGTGTGGCAAGAAAGTTGTTTGTCTGTATCTTTGGTAGTTGTCTTGTTCTTCTAAAGTTTTAGTCTGCCAGCTAAACGTGCTTTGCAATTTATAAGAAATGCAAGTCACAGGCCTCTATTCAAGTGTGACTATTTGGAAAAAAATGCTATACTTGTCAAATGTCTGGAATAGTTGCTTCAAAGTAATCTTGCTCATGTAATTTGAATGGTATGGCTGACAGTCTACAACAGCATTAATAATGCGAGAGTTTATTTACAATTTTTGTTCAGTTCCTCTGAGCCTAAAATTTATTGGCCTACTGCTTGCAGGAAAAAATAAAATGCATACTATATTTCATGTTACTTCAACAGAGTCAGCAAAGTTTACAAAAAAAAAACAGATTTCACACATTACCCATTTCCCTGACCATATTACGAGAGAAGTCAATGCAAACACCCCTTCATCAGATGCCCTCTCATGCATGGTACAGTCCCCAAAATACCCCACATTGGGTCATCTCATCATTACATCTGTCTTTCTCTTCTAATTTACCTTGTGTTCAGATGCAAATCAGGCTAGACAGAAACGTTAAAAAGAGAAATGACATAATAATTTTATTGTATAAATGAGTGTTAGGACAATACTTTGACAATCCAGGTCCAATCTTAGGAGAGGAGACAGTGCAAACACCCCTTCATCAGATGCTCTCTCTTGCATGATACAGCCTCCAAACTACCCTACATTGAGTCATCTCATCATTACATCTGTCTTTCTCTTCTAATTTACCTTGTGTTCAGATGCATATATCAGGCTGGACAAAAAACATTGAAAAGAGAAATCACATATTCAGGCTCGGCAGAAAACTTTAAAAATGAAATGACATATTCATGTTTTTCTTAGTGTATATCTGACCGCTTTGACAATCCTGGAGAACATTTGAGGAATATTTTCGCACTTTAGATGTTATATTATGTTATATTTATGAAATATTGATGGAAGTCAGTGCAAAAACCCCTTCATCAGATTCCCTCTTACATCTGTCTTTCTCTTCTAATTTACCTCGTGTTCAAAAAGAGAAATGACGTAATTGTGTTTTAGAGTATAACTGACTGTTACAATAATATTTTTGACAAGATCCTAGAGCACATTTGAGGAATTATTTCTCACTGTGCATGCTATCATCTCTTGGTTATATGTATAATGTTTTAGATAATGTCAAATTTTTTATCTCACAGACATTAGGTCCTAACCTATTACCTTTTCAGATGGAGACATTGTTATCAATTTCTTGTAAGAAATGATGGTCTCAAGCTAGTTTTGTTGTATGAAATAATTTCATATGTCCAATTGTTTCAATTTAAAAGGTCTGAATCCTGTAAACCCAGGTGAATAGGAACAGTAAAGTGAATAGGGATTAGACATAAAGCATATAATTATGTTGTGTTGTTGGGCCTCCATGGAAACCAGCATTGAGACTATCCTACTGAAGCTAATGGAGCTACCCCACTGAAATAAAATTAATAAATCAATATACAATGAAGCTATTTTAGGCCGATTTATCATACTTGTTGCCCATTTTCCTATATTTTCCTACAGGTGTAAAGATCTATCCCAGAACAGGGTCCACAGAGCAATCCCTATTCATCTCTAGTGTCCCTATTCTCAATTGTTTACATTAGGTTTTCACAGTACCATTCTTGTATAATTTGTGCATCTGAACACCCTGTCTATCTCATCCTCTCACAGGTGCCAGCAATACTGCCCCCATTGGTGAAGGACACCACCACTACCACCAACNAAGGTATCATTTAAAGCTTTGTCTTTAGCCAGTGTAAATGAGACCTTCAGGCAAAACATGTAAATTGTCGGAGGGGAGTCCATTCATAAAAACTCAACCATCCATGGAGCTCATAGCTCTCGAAAACGTTCTCCACCAGTCAATCGAAGCAATCAGGCACAGCCAGAGTCTCTCCCACCCACCTACTTTAAGATTCTCGTTGAAGAAATTGATCAAAGAAGTTTTAGATCATTGCTGTTGTTTTTCTTTTTTTTTAGTTTCTAGTTGAATTAGCGCAATAAAGGAGAGGGTGCATGGGGACTGGTATAAGACACTAACAGAGACATCGGAAAAATTATCATAGAAATATTGAATTTGGATGTATTCATTGACTTTTGATGTTTTTTCAGTCCTCGTAATAGTGGCAAGACAGTACCTGTTTTTTGTATGTTTGGTAGTTGTCTTGATCTTTTTTTCTGGCAGCTAAACATGCATTCCAATAAGAAATTCAAGCCAAAGGCCACTGTTATGGTATGAATATTTGGAAAAATTGCTACACTTATCAAATGTCGAAGAAGTTGCTTCAAATTAATTTGAATAATTTGAATGGTTCATTTTATCATTGTGTATCATCTGCAATAGCATCGGTTGATGTGAAAACTTATTCACAATTTCCCTTCAGCTCCTCTGATCCTAAGATTTATTGGCCTACTGCTTGTAGAAAATTTAAGAAAACGCTTCACACATTACCCATTTCCCTGATCGTATTATGAGAGAAGTCAGTGCAAACACCCCTTCATCAGATGCCCTCTCATGCATGGTACTGTCCCTAAAATACCCCACATTGAGTCATCTCATCATTACATCTGTCTTTCCCTTCTAATTTACCTTGTGTTCAGATGCAAATCAGGCTAGACAGAAAACGTTCAAGAGAAATGATGTATTCATTTTTTTTTTGTATAACTGATGTTACGATAATACTTTAGACAATCCTAGAGCATATTTGAAGGACTTTCTCTAACCGTACATGTTTGAGATAATGCCACTTTTTATGTACTTATCTGCTCTCTTTTTCTCATCAAATTTTTGTTAAGATGTAAACTGATTTTACCAAAATTGGAACAAAAAAGAGAGTGTTACGAAATAAAAATATCTCTGACAAACCTGCATTACTTGGTTTAGATGCTACTTTTTTCTTATTGTGCTTGTATTAAGTTGTTGGTATGTTTAGAGTGGCAATTCTTGTACTCACTCACATTAAGCCCCGCCAATTTAGTTCTTTGCTATTTATAAGACCTTTCAGATTGAAACAGACTGTTGGTTTGTTATTGTATTGGTCTCAAACCAATTTTGTTTGACATAATTTCATTTGTCTGATTGTCTGGGTTTTAAACCATTCTGAATCCGATAAAGCAAGGTGAATGGGAACACTAAAAGCAATGGGTATAAAACATACAAAAGCTGCTTAAGTCTGATTTATCATATTTGTTGCCAATTTTCATCGTTGTTCCCACAGGTTGAAATGTCTATCCCAGGACAGGGTTCACAAAACGATCCAACTCATGGGAAAGCATTAAATGTTGGCCCTATTCGTCACTGATATCCCTATTCTCCATGTTTTACATAGAATTCACAGTACCATTCTCGTATTTAATTTGTGCATCTGAACACCCTGTCTATCTCATCCTCTCACAGGTGCCAGCAATACTGCCCCCATTGGTGAAGGACACCACCACTACCACCAACCCCATCATCACATGACGTCATCTTCATCATCATCCTCACTCCCTAAACGCCCTCACTCCTCCGTGCCCAATGCCGCCAACGAGGCGCGCTACGCTTCATCGGCAGACGGTGCCGTGCAGGTCTACAGCGCCAGGTTCAATCGTCAGCGACCGTACTCGGCCAAAGCTGGCTTCGATACAGGTATCCATCATGTTCCTTTTTCATTTGCATTTCCCCCTCCTTCATGATCATTTCTGGGGTTTTTTTTTTACTCAAATTGGGTGATCAAAGGATCCCTATTGAAGTTTCTATTAATCACTCCAGCTGATTAACAATATCTGCATGATAGAGATAAAAACAAATACCATTCTCTAATATTTTACCAATTATTATGAGCACTTTTATAGTGATACTGTTGATGAATTCCTTATCTTGCAGCTTCTTGTAAAGTGGATTTTATTCTTTATCATTAACTACCATTACCTATGATAAAACATTCTACAGTTATTGGTGATGCTGCTGCTGTAAAATTATGTTAGGCGTGTGATATTAGGTATTAATAAATAATTACAATACCAATATTGTATAAAAACCAGATTTAGATATCAAAATGATATCAGAGGGTTATATTATTTTATTTTTTACAATAGTTTTTATGGAAAAAAGTAGAAAAATCTTCCTTTTGTTAAAGTTTACAGTCCCAATTTTGTATTTTACCCGTAATATATGCGTAGGATCTGCATTATTTGATATTTTAATCTAGACATTTGTGACAATCAAACTTGTGCTGATGATTAAAGATTGCTCTTGAAAGAGATACACGCCACACCCTTCTCGGAGTATCTTTTAATGCTTGAGCGCTCCTCCCTGACTTTGACATTTCAGGTGATGGTCGCTCATCTGGGAGACCAAACTCGGCTGTCGTCTACAGAGATTCGTCAGGAGGGCAAATAGGTATTTTATCATTTGATTTCTTTGTTTGAGCTGTCCTTTCAGTACTCCCTCACCCCCCCCCCCCCCCCCCCCCCCCCTTGAATTGTTTTTTTCTTCTCCGTTCTCACTTTCGCTTTCTACTATCTCGTCTCTTGCTCTCATTGTCTTCCTATATCTTTCTAATTCATGTCTTCATCACCTCTCTTTTAACTATTTTCTTATTTGATCTCATAATGATTTCTGTACATGCCCCCTCCCCCCCCCTCTCTCTCTCTCTCTCTCTCCCTCTCTCTCTTAGCTCTGTTCCCCACGTTCCTTTTCTTATCTCATTTTGTCTATGTACATAGTTTTCCGTCTTTTCTATTCAGTCCCCTTAGTAATGTTACCTCATTCAAATTTGGTGCAAAATGATAATTGTGACTATAACAATAACTTCTAATATGTCTTCGTATTCAAGACTCGCTATAATCTCCAGTATTAACACCTTGTATTCACTTTTTATCTTCTAACACTGACAGACATTGACTCAGGAAGTATGTATTTTTCAATTTCACCTTTTTTCAAGTTGTGTTTGTGCTGAAGTTAATTGAAAATAAACATACTCTGCTTTACACCAACTTTTCACATGCAGTATTTATCAGACTTCTGCACTAAATTCTTTGCAAATAGCTGCTTTATCTTGGGAGTCGAAGCCCATTTATTATTATTTCTGTTGTTGTTAAATTATGCAGTAATTTTGTATAGGTCTTGGAATACAGAATGCAAAGGGGGGTAAGCAAGATGTATAGAAAAGTATAACAAACACATGATAGTTTTTAAAAATTAGCATTTATGTAAATCCCAACCTTCAGGCAAAACAAATTCATTTTTACCAAGCCATGTTAAGACTCTCTTTAATTTCCCAGTAAAAAAAAAATATTAGATTATAGCTGACATACTGACCAACTATATAGTGCTATTTTCAGTGAAAAATAGGACACTTAGAGGGTAAAATAGAAAAAAAAAGAATAGCTTTTTCATTGTTTGAAATTACCATGTTCAAATTCTGCTTTTACGTTTCTTGTCCTTCATCTTCTATGCAATTTATCATGAAAGATGATGCATTTTCCATTGAACAATTATCTTTAAAAAAAGCACTTTTCAAAAATAGCATAACACGCAACTTTATATTGAGAACACTTTTTCTGTTTGAGTGGTTGTGCATGGCACAACATTTCATCAAATATTCATGCATGAAATATAATGCACAGCTGTTTCATTCTTTGCGAATTCCACCCTTCAACTGCAAAATTGTGCCAAATATATTGAGAAGCGTTGTGCTTTAGTGAAAGTTGCATGAATTTCATTTTTTGATACATTTGTTGTTCCAGTTTCTTTGTGATTTTGAGTGAAGTTTTCTCACAGTGGATGAATGCGCACACATTTGTTGTTTATTATTTTTTGTTCTTATGTAAAAATATTCTGTTAATGCTACAAAAAATAATTGGATCAGGCCATTGCACATAAAAATTTCCACAAATATCATTTTTTTAAAACAAATCACTAGTGTTTGTTATGGACTTAAATATCATTTTTCTGAATTTCCACATTGCCAATATCTTTTGCTGCATGAAACGTTACTACTGGATTTTGTCACCAAGAGGGGAAAAGTGACAAAACTCATGGCTTGTCTATTCTCCAGGAAATTTGCATTTGATATTTGATAAAAACATTCATGACAAAAGAAAAAGACATATTTCCCAGTTTTACCTCATATTTCTGTCATGAATATTTCTGAGACATGATTTATTTATCATGATGATCCACATCTGCTTTCTCTGTCCCCTGCATCATCCTCCACACAAAATGTCACTTTCGCTCTCGTCATTTTTTCGCTCTCACAACACTGCTCTCCCCTCCTCCCACACGACTCTGTTATGCCCATCATTCTAGCGTTAGTCCAAATGTCCTCGCAGCGGACCGGCTAAGCTTCCCCACCCAAACACAGTAGACGAAGAAGGAAAAAAAAAATCAGCTAATTTCACAAGACAGTTCTAATATTTCTTGACACACATCACGACAGCAGTAATTCTAATTTCGTCAATAGGTACAGCAGATGCTGTCTTTGATTGCGAGTCTTTGTGGTATAGAAATGGGGGTAGAAATGGTGGAAATGATGTATGCGATTAGATATAGAGCACTGACTAATTTTTAGTTATAATGTGTTGATTGAGGTGATATGAAAATGTCATCAGTATTTGATGAGGGTAAAGTTTGTTGGGAGTAAAGAAGGTCAAGTTGTGCCTCCCACACTTAATCTTTCTGTGAAAAACTGTATGGAGTGGTCAGAAAATGAAGATGAGAAGATGATGACAATGGTGACAATAATGATAATGATGATACATATGAATTTTTTGGTGCTAAATCCACCTCATGAAAGTGCTTAAGGCGTGGAAGAAAGTTACCTCAAAAGCTTCAATATTAATGAAAATATTGACAAGAATGGCAGTGATTGTGAAGATGAAGATGATTTTGAAGATGATGATGATGGTGGTGGTGGTGGTGGTGGTGGGTGGTGGGTGGTGGTTGATGGGTGGTGGTGGTAGTGGTGGTGGTGGTGGTGGTGATGCAAGGAAAAGGGGATTTAGGAAATGATGATACTGATTAAGAGGTGGACAAGGACGTCTTAGATGATGATAGACATATTAATGATGATTTTTGTTATGATAGTGGTGGGGATGATGATTAGGATGATGATGATGATGATGATGATGATGATGATAATATGAATATTTATATAGCGCCGGTATCTGCCAGGCTCTGACGCTCGTGACGCTCAACAGAAAACAATGATAATGAAGATGGAAATGGGGATGGTCGAAATGATGACAATAATGTTGATCAAAATGTTGGGAGGACAAGTTAGGTGATCTTCAAGATTGATTATGGGCTTTATGGTGATGGTGTTGGTAGGGGTGGTTGTGATTGTGATGACAACAATGACGATGACACGAACGATGACAACAACGTTAATAAATAGATTGGGAAGGAGATAATCCAATATTAACGATGAAGATTATGTGAAAAGAACATATGTATGAAATTGAAAACAAAATCTTTAATATATGAACGTGCCAAAGCTATTGCAAATTATTTTGTCTTCATACAAACATGTGTAGCTCTACCCAGAACTTTTTCCCTTGTCATTAAGGTAAAGATGAGCTAGGATAGAACATTCTAATGACATGTCCCAACAGTGATATTTGTTGTATTGTTGTGCTGTGTCTTTATTCTCATGATGCAATATAAAGTGAAAGTGAAATGTGTATAATAGCATTTGGAGGAAGAAATATTTTTGGTAAAAGTAGAAAGACATCTGTATTTACAAAGCAAAGGAGATTATGTAATCAGACATTTAATATCAGTACCTCATCACTGTAATCTATAATCTTGTGGTATTTAAGATTATCAATAATGGAAGGAATTCAATTGTAGAATAAAGTTCTAAATACCCAACATTTGTATTAATCTGGTAATAGAAGATTATGCTATATGCTTATAGACATGAAGAAGATTGTAAAATGATCAGTAAAAATTGCAGCAACTCCAGGGGAAAGTAGAGGGAAGGCATTGAGCAATATTAAAGTTGTATAACAATACGCATGTATTTTTGCACTCATGACTTGCAATTTCAAAATCAGCTGCTATTCAATGAGAGCTAAGCAAAGAAAATCCTGATGTTATTTCTAATCTAAGTTCTGAGCTGCCACTATAATTTCATGTAGAATTGAGGACAACATATCTGTAAATATCAAAGTTTGTTTTGCAAAATGACTTTACAGTTTATTATTAAATTTTAGATTGAAGTGAAGGTACACGGAATTATAATCACTGTTATTGTTTACACCCAGTCACAATGCATCGATTTCAACCTTCAAGCTTATTTTTTCCCTAATATGATTGATTAATAAAAGTGATTTTCAAACATCCTTGTGAAATTGAATAGAGTTATTAACAAAACTATATTTTACTTTCCAGCATTAACCAATGGATTCAAGATCACAGATGTGACAAATTCCATATATTGTCAAATTTCTAAGTTCATGCTCTACTCGTATTTGATTTATAAGAAATAATAAGTACAATGTAAATGGAATTACTCGAAAGCCTAGCCATATAAATAAATGATGCATGAGGTAAATTGAATTATTTACATTGTGAAGCATGTACACATGTTCATTTCTTTTACCTTATATTTTTTTCATAATGACTGACATTCTGACAGGGCCTCTCCGAGAGGGCTATTATGACAATTTCAGTCTTTATCGTCGATTTGATATAAAAGAATCCAGACCTCGCACATTCAAGTCTTCAATAGGGATTCATTCAACATTCCTGTATTACCTATTGAAAATACTACACCTAAGCATACATTAAATAGTATACTATTTACGGGATTAATGGATTGAAAGGTTGTGTTTGTAGTGTTTGAATGGTATTAGGGTTCATTAAGTAATTATGTTATGTGAGAATAATAGACAACTTTCTTTTGAAGAAAGGAAGAAGAAATCTAAAGAGGACTCATGTATAACACCGGCAGATTTTCTTTTGCTCCTAAATTTTATGAGCGTTTTTAATTCAATCAAATTATTTCTATTAAATCAAATCTATATTTACTTTTCCTTTTTTATGACAACTTGAATAAAATTGCTTCTCATGTAGATTTTAGAATTCAAAGTTGTCAACTTTTTCTATGAAATGTTAGTGTATTAGATATTATGCTTTCAGCATGCATTCCAAAGAATATAGGCCTACATTGTGTAATTAAATTAGAAATAAGTGTTTCATGTTAAGAGTTTTAAATTTATTATTTTGAATTCCATCATATCGTGATCTTTAATTTTTGTAAAACTGAACAGATATTTAGAGTTGCCATTGTCATATAATGGTGATAAACATTTTATTTATGATAATAGTCATATAAAAATGATTAATGATATAATTACTGATAATATAAATGACAGCAATGATATTTTGTGTAGAATTGATACAAATTCATTTTGTTTTTTATCTTCCTGTTTTCATATGGTGGATATTATAATCTATTATATCTTCACATGCCCTTCTTAATTTATGTCTTGTGGTACTTATGGTTTTCTCCATGAGAGCATCCTTTGGAATGCCTGGAATATTTTCTTGATTGATTGTTGGAGGTATGTTACCATTTTGGTAGACACAGATTACAGAGGAGACATCTAGACGAAGAATTGTTCTGTTTGAAAATATTACCACAAAGGGCATTAGTGCTAAATTGTTTACATCTTCACACAACGCAGATACTTATTCATTCATAAAACACTTTTTATGCTTCTCGTGAATTTCTAAACCCCCAATCTCAATAATTAGTCATTTTAGAAGTTTAATTGTAAACAGAATTTTCATTTCCAAGAAAGGAAGAGAAAATATTCCATGCCTCCAAACTTAATCTCCCATCCACTGGTGCAAGATGCAATCCTCGCCTTCTTATTCAATCAAAAGTACCTCAGAAAGTTGTATATAACAAAGAGTCTAGTAGACATGTCAAGCAATGTTGGAAATAATAATACCATTTTTGTTTTCCAAGAGAGCGAACAAAATTTACTTCATCTTCAACTTTCTAGCTGATGAAGTACAAGCATAATTAATATACATGTATCTTTTATAGAAAATACACCTCCTTTTTTTTTCTGAGAATCCAGGTGAAATACATTTCACCTCTCCATCCTTCTAACCTTGTATAGCCTGGTCGCCTAAAGATACTACTCCAGAAGAAACACATGATGTATTTCCTTCTGATTATGTCATTAAGTTTTATTTTTAACCAGAAGTCAAGTGAATGAATTTTTATTCAATTCAATTCAATTTAATTTCAATTTATTTCATTCAGATAAAAAGGTACATACATATAGGGTAAAAATATATAAAAATTTAATTTTCAAGAAAGGATGGGCCTATCCGTTAATGAGAAAATGTAAGGTAACTTTATTGCACCCCTTCAACCTTCTCATATATGTCAGAGAATATGTGGTCAAATGATTTGATTTGTGTATTGCTGAAGTACATAAAATTAACCCAAAGTAACTTTCCTACATGGTATTGATTACTGGTTTAAGGTCTGTTCATGATCAAAAGACTCCCCTTTCTAGAGAAGAATAATAATTCCCAATCTCTGGACTTAAATGTTCTTATTTGGACAGAAATTGAGCATGGTTAGGCCACCCTGGTCGCTAGCCATCCCCTAACATGTGTTTTGAATTGTGGTACCATGTTCCAAGTCCATAGTTTTCTCAGGAACATTTAAAGAGTTTAGTGGCAAAAGGAGTTAGATCCCTGTTTTTAGTTTTTATTTAAAAGTACATGTATCAGTTTCGAGGCTCTGTCAGGTTCCGTTCTGGTTTTTTTTATTCCCATCAAAGAGTGAGAAAATACATGTATGGCCAAATCTACTCTTGAAATCATATTTCAATAGCTCCATCTCAGTTATGTGCAAGCAAAACCAGACTGAAATCATACATTTTATTTTAATTGTTAATTATTCTTGATATCGTAAACTTAAAATAAGGACAATTTCTTGAACACACTGTTGGTCCACACTTGGACATATATATTTGTTTTCTCTCGAAATTACCTCGGTGGATCTAAGCCCTTTTGCAACAAGTAGCATAAATACAAGACCAATACAATAGAATTCACCCCTCCCCCGCCCCTCTGTATTTCAGTATTCCGAAACAATTTGCTCTTGATCATTTTAACACGAGCAAGTGAAAGCCACAGAATTACCGTAGCAGTGATGGAACAGACCATCCCTCCTGTGTTACAAGTTTATTCAATTATCACCTTCTTTGGTCAGCTTGTCGCTTGCAATTTGGTATGCCCAAGCACTGTGAGATGCGGAGTGGAAAAATCACTGTGCATGTAGACAAGACAACATGATCTAAAATCCATTGCTCGTTTTAATCAAAATTTTGAAAGAGTTTGGACGATCGGCTACTCGTGCATTTGTGATAAACATTTTAAAAGAAGATATTTTCAAATTTACTGTTCATAAAACTGTATCCAAACATGCTGTGTGTAGACATGTACCTATTTCCAAAGCAATACAGGAGCTGTTTCTATTATGGAAAATGCTTTGTATTTGAGACAACTTCAAGTACAAGGATTTCTCCTTCAGAAATCTAGTTCAAAAGTCACACCACATCACGGGAACGTTAGCTCTGGTAACAATCCAATTACACTGTTCTAGTTATAAACCTATATTTGAAGATGTTTTGTGATCGTGGTCTGTTGGGTGCTATTACAGAGATGCCAACCATTCCAGAATGTGCGTGAGGTCAAGATTAGAATGCGAATAATGCAACAGCTGAACAAAAGTTAGAGGAAACGTGACAATGTTAATCAAACTCCCAGCCATTCACTTATGATGAAAGCCTTGAATATATATGAAAATACACTTAGCATATTCCAGAACAGTTAGCATCTCTGCTATAATGAAAGGCAATTGATGTGTATGGCTACTCTGTTGAGATGCTAGAAAAGGATTGCATAGATAATATGTTCTCTTTCTATTACTAACAGTATAAAGTAGTTACCAGGGAGTAATTGATAAAGAAATCTTAAACTATCATAAAACCCAGGTGACAAGGGGGATAACCAGATATTTGCTGGATGGAGAGGATAAAGAGCCACAGAAATAAAGAAGAGGAGCTTTGAAAATTTGAATTTTGTGAAGAAAAGATGAATGATAATAGTAAAAGAGAGACGTAAAGAAGGGGAAAGGGAAAATGAAATATTTTCTGTTGACTTAGATGATACCTAGAAAGTTTATTTTAACACAATCTGGTAGAATTACACTTCTGCTTGAGCTTCTAGAACTTGTTAAGGGGCACTTGTATGTGCCTAATGGTTTTTCATGAGAAGTAGAAATGAAATAGGGGATAGTGAAAATACCGGTATTTGAAATTATAGGAAAAAAAATAAGGAAGAGAATATTGGAAAAAAAACAAGCATGGAAGATATGGACATGAATAAAGAGAAAGCTTGTATAGTATAAGAGGAAGAAGTGGGTTTTTTTCTCTTATTTCTTGGATAGATGGAAGGAAAGAAAGTGGAAAGAGAGTGATAGGAGGAAGAATTCCGATCCAGGGGCATCACCCCTGTACAAAGAGCGATGATATGCGATCAGTTTCTCCAATCATTGCAGTGACCCACGAAGGTCAATACACAATAGTGTCGCTCTCCTCGGAGATGATTAGGTTTCCACCAGGGAAGCATTACATCCTAAACATCCATTCTTCTCCAATAAAGTCAGAAGTCTGGCTTGTGTCTAAATCTCGAAACCGAATGTGCAAAATGTCTGAAATAGAAAAGGGATTTTATTAAAAGTTGTGAAAAGAAAGCTGGGATTTGTTGTATGTTCATCCTGTGATGTTATATAGCATCAGAATGTTAAGCCTTCGCTGCAAGAAAGAAAACAGCATATTTTACAATAAGCCATTTAATGTTTAAATGATTCTGTCGGCTCTTTTCTGATCTAGCTTAAGTAGTGTCCCTCTCTTTCTCTTTCTCTCACTCCTTCTCTCTTTGTATCTATCTATATATCTATCTATGTATCTATATATATTTATCTATGTATCTATCTATATTTATCTATTCATCTAATGTATGAGTAGAGTCTTTGTTTTCAACTAACCCCTAGAGTTCCTTATAAAGTTTTTGAGAAATTTGAAGATTTTTTTCCTAAAGAAAGGAAAACCACTCTTGGAGATGCTATCACCCGTCACCATACAAATCTTCTGAACTAAATTGCATGACTATAATGGAATGTAGATGGGAAAATGTAGGACCCTGGTCAAATCATGTGTCCTGTTGCATTACTTCATATATATGTGCCATAATTTGGAAACTCTTCTTGAGAAGAATTTTTCTTTTCAAATTTGATTATCAGTTTTAGATGTTGAGGAAACAGTTTCAACATTTTACTGTACAGTTCTGTGTGAAAATGTTGCTAAGCAAAAAAATATTGTGTAGGAATCATGCTCTAATGCAAAGCAAGTTGTGATGCGATATCAGGAAAATTATTCTCTGTCCTCATTATTACCAATGGATAAAGTATGTCATTCATTGAATTGCATTTAGTTATTATCAAATCATTTGCACTTTGCAAAATACTTTATTTTTTTTGAAGATCATACCAGTTATAAATTTGAGGAAAATGGTTTGGTTGAATTATGGATTATTGCCATGTATTCTATCATAATTTCTTTTCTCTATTCTTTTTCAGCTGCCAGACACTTCTCCGAAAGTAGTCAGCAGGCCATTCAAGAGGCTCTACAGCGACTGGCCAAGCGACAGGCAGCACGTCAGTACTCGTCTTCGAGCGTCCAGAACCAGAATCTTCTAACCCAGAAGTACGTGGAACAGCATTTTGGACTGATCAACCCTCCCCAGGGGCCAGTAGGGGCTACCCCAGTGACAGGATATGGTACCAACCCTGTGTTAACAAGTACATTGGGCAGGAGTAGCTCTTCGCGATCACGTTCCAGCAGCGTCGGACATGTACGAAGCCAGAGTCAGAATTCAATGTCGGCTGTCGTGGTCGATGCACACATGGGGAATGCAGCACCGCCTAGAAGCGGAAGTAGCAGTCGTGTGACTAGTGCAGTTACGAATGAAAAGGGACGGGTAGGTGGAGCGAATCCAGAGCAAACAGGCCACACGCGTCGAGCCAGTCACAACGGTGTTGCTCTACACAGATCGCACAGCTTCACTACGGATACGAGCTCCAAAGATAGCTCAGAGATCAGCGGACCGACAAATGTCATGAAGACGAGCAGCACGCCAAGCCTCCCCAACGGATTATCAGACGACGCCTACAGCGCACAGATCAAAGCTTTGCAAAATCTCACCATTTCCAATCGGACTTCCAATAATGCGTTACAGCATCAACAGGAAGGGAAGCACAGCTTGCCAGTAGGGGGCGGTAGACAGGTGACCGGTGGTGCGTCGCGTCCGATGAGTCTCCAGGAGCAGCAGCAGATGGCATATGAGTTGTCCCAACAAAGCAAGGCTAAGCATCAGGAGAAGGTGAGTGCAGTGTCAAGGTTGTGTGTGGGTGATGATGAATGTTTGAAGCAATGCCATGCTAGGCAACCAGACATGGCACATCATAACATTCAATTCCCTCTCTAGCTTTAAAGATAGTCTAGAGTTCTTGTAACAGCTTTTCTGAAAATGTGTCAAAACATGGGCATCATAACATTCAATTCCCTCCCCAGCTTTAAAGTTCTGGTAAAAGCGTTTGAAAATAAATATTCTGTCTATCTAACCCTTATTTTATCATATCTGGAAAAGTGATGTTATATATAGGCATCATAATATTCAATTCCCTGCTAGTTTTAAAGATAGTCTTTATTTCTGGTAATTTAGCGTTTTAAAAATAATATCCTGACCCTTATCCAACATATCTGGATGCTTTAAAATAGCTACCTTTTTATCCAGAAAATGAAAATGTAGAATATATATATATATATATACATGTATTTTGGAGACCAATCACCTCCATATTTCTTGTGTTCTTCTGTAGGAAAAAAAACCATGATAATCAAGATATAAAAAATGTTTTTAACGTCGGTCTCTAATATTTCGATTAAAATTTGATTATCAGGACTTTTCACAGTTGTAATAAGCAATATTCAGGATCGAATTTGATAATTTTGATTTTGATTAAGGAATTTAAAGTCTGGAACTTTGGTTGATCTTTAAGCCGAAGTCTCCATTGCCTAATTTGATGAAGGACAGTATGAGTCATCTATAGCACCATGTCCCAGATGACATGTTTTTCTACAATTATAGATAATTGTGTTACCCCAAAGAAAACAGCAATGTGAAAGACCTTTTTGAGAGCCCCATCTCGGCAGGCTTTGGTGTGTTTAATAAAAGATGTTGAATGAAGGGTGATAGAATGATAGCATCTTCAATCTGACTGATGTACGTGACCTAATGTATACTGTCATGGACGTAAAAATAGATGTCTTTATGTTTGTAGCGATGTAAATACTAAGTACCCGTTAGAAATGAGCATTTTGCTGAATTATTTTGAATGATATTAGGTTGTCTTCAGTCTTGTACTTTGGATTGCTATTAAGAAGAGTGCATTTGGTGATTTGTAGAACATACATTTTTTTCTTTTTTGTTTTGGCAGTACCACATAAGTTCATTGTTACTTTTATCCATTTATCAGATTGAATAAAAGTAATGATTTATCAAACCTTTAGTTAGGAAAGTGGTCATTTTCATATTCCAGGTCCAGTGGTCAAATTCAATCCAATGTATAGAGTCGTATTCTCTTATCATTCCTGGATTTTCATCACTATTAGTAGTTTAACATCTATAGAAGATATCAAATATATTCTGTTAGTTTATATTCTAGTGCACACAAGTGTTGGCCAATTCCGTCCTGTGGACATATTATCAAATTGCAATTTTCATATTTTTGTTTTAGATCGAACAAGAAAAAAAAATGAAAAGGTTTTTCACTTTTTTAAACAGACCCTTTTTCGCTGGGGCAGACAATTTTTTGCAGAAACGAACCCCTGGCTACGGGCCCATCTTCTCTACAAATGAGATCTAAATGAGAACGTGTTGCACATGCTTAACGCATCAAGAGTACAAGCACTGTGATCAGATAGTGGGGCTATCTGGAGGCTATTTTTCAGGTCATTTACATAGATGCCTTCCCAAGGTCGACTGGTTGCTCAACAGCCAATTAATCATCACTTCTCTCTGAGAATGAACCTTGTGGATATTCATTCCTTCCACTGTAGCTTGGCTGACGTGTGAAACTTCTTGTTATCAGATTAGCAATGGGAGGGGGATACTCAGGCTGCCTTCGAAGTAATGTACATGGAGGATTCCATGTACTGGTAAATGAGGAAGAATTATATAGAATTGATAGTAACTTCCAAAATATATGCACAGTTTAAATGTTTTACTGATTCTAATAATCCATGATAAGAATCTCGAACCAACAGCATGCACATAAGACAAATTCCCAATTTTATCTTTTCCCATTTTATCTGATAAGAGTACAAAATTTCAATTTGATCTTTTCTCTTTTCCTTTTTGATATTATGTAATAGTTTTTATCATGTAGAGAATTGCAAGGAAAGGTTTCTGGAAAAAGAGGAAATATTAGTCATTGTTTGTTTTTCTTTGTTTTAAGAAATGCATATGTGACAAACAAAATGCATTAACCCACTCACGATCTGCCTATAGCTGCTCATCTATTGCCATTGCATATGATGAAAATAAAATTGTGTACTGATCTTTCTCTACTAAGAAAATCTATATCCAGCAATTTTACATCAAATCAGAGCTTATACATGAGAATATTTTAGAAGATTACCCGTATCATTGAGTCATAAGCTTTATTTCATTTTGATAATGATGGGTTTCTTATGCAGAGTCAATTGCAAAAGGTGTTGTTTTTAGACAAATCTAAGCATAGAAAAAAGGATCTACACATACACACAACCTAACATAAAAATGACATGAATTGCTTTTTAATGTGACAAGCAGACTTCAAGAAGCAGACCTGGACATCACATCAATTGGTTTCTAAGAAATTATGTGCACATCATGTGTAGTGTCTTGTATCACATAGCAGATGGGTATTAATGACCCAGCTGTGAAGACAGAAGCTGTGTTCACACGCAGTCCTTAGCTTATATTGAAAGATAACCTCACTGGTATGATGGCATTTAGACAGTCCTGGGCGGTGTTTCACCAAGTTATGAAAGACTTTAAGAATGACTTTACGCATGACTGGTATCATTTCTTCTGCTGAATGATCGAGAATCTTACGCATATTACACTTGTTAACCTTTTCCAGTCATTATTAAAGTCATGCTAACTTTAAGAAAGACTTGGGGAAACACCGCCCTGTTTTGGTTCACATTACATCTCAGGCCCAGTTTGTCATTCATGAAGTTCATAGAGTATTAAAGTGTATGAGTAACCATAGTCACTCAATTATAACCCTATGTTGCTGGGCTAGCACCTGAGAAAGGGTCACCAGTCGTGCATTTTATGAAACACAACCCTGGATGCTAAATATTGCTTATTCGCTCTTTGATGTTGTATGACTCATTCATTGCCAATACACACTATACGCCAAAGACCAAGACTGTTCACGTGTACACTGGCTGAAGCATGCTGATGGTGAACGATTAAAGCCAGGACCTGGAATCAGAAGGCTTTATCTGCTTTTTACTTGTGGCCTTAAATTTTGAGGGCATGGGCATTAACCTCCAAGGCCAAATGTACATGTATGGGCACTGAGGCCAGTTAGTAGGGCACCCAACTCCAAGGCGTGGCAATCAATGGCCTTTGATTAAATTGCATTTATTTTATTGTTTCCCTGGTAATATATATTGGTTGCTTTACTCTAATTGCCAAGATGACGCTACCTTAGTCCGGTATCTGAATCAAACCAAGGTCTCCTGTACAGTGAGGCTTTTGAAAAATTATTTTTGAAAATAAAATTAGAGGAATTATTAACATATGATACTAATACTGCAATTTATTTAACGCACAACTCAACGTGCTTAGTATTTCATGGGCTATGGCCTTGCCACAAGCATTTCTAGGAATGATATTCATGCGAGGTACCCATTCACCTCCCCTGGCTGGGTTAGTGCTGTATAGTTAGGATGAAGTTATTGGAGGTAAAGAACTTTAAAAAACATGGCTTCGATATTACTCTATGACTTTTGAATTGGGAGATGCGAGTCTTTATCACTAGACCACTGCACTTCCACAGTTATCACATTTTCTGTCAGGTGTGATAATGGATTTGAAGACCTCAAATTGTAATTTTAGACACCATTCTCATACCAAACAAAATGTGTGCGTGTGAAAGGGGAGTTGTAGGTCATCCAATCTGGGTGTGAGAATGGATTAGCAGAGTTTGCAACCCAAGAGCATGTTCTGATTTGAACAACTACATGTATCTATTTTACATGTTTTTGCCAGAAACGTGTGATCATTTAGAAGTCAAAGTTTCTGTAAATTACTCAAATGGAGTGTTTTAACTTGCTCATGAAAGAGAAGGTGCACACGTCAAAACTATGAGGATTGACGAGTGCTAGTCAACTTAATATCTTGTGCATGCTCAGAGTATGAAATTGGTTCCTCTTAGTTATCCAAAAGAGGGCTGCTCTTATTTTTTTACAGTGGGAACAGGGTCTTCTAGACACCTCAATCTAAGGATGGTTTTCAGCTTAGTCCATTGTGGGTGGCATGAACTAGTTCTGCAGAGAACTTGACTTTGAGAGAGGCTTAGCTCTCATTAGGGACCACAGTTTTATCTTTAATGATATGACAATGAATAGAGAGAATGAAGATGGCATAAATGATTGAAGAGATGTATCTCAATCTTGCATCATCAGCAGATATTTCTTGTCTTTATGGTGTTTGTATGTCTTGATTTTGTGTTTTTGCTGAATTATAGACCGGAATCTGTTTCAATACGTTTCAAAATACTGCAATTTTCATGTTTTGAAAGATTGTATACAGTCAGGTATATTGGACTAATAAGTAAAAAAGAATACATCGTTTTGAAATTAGTTAGAATAAGACCCCTTTGAATATTTCAGCTTATACAGTACATGTATGTTTGACAAATATTAAACTTGGTTTAGAAGTTGTTAGACAAAGTAGGATAAAAGTCCTGTATTAGAGAGATTATTTATTTGGAATCTTCGGACAGCTAATGACCAAGTTGAATGTAACCAACAGAATTTGTCTTGAATTATGAATACATTTCCAACTGAACAAACATTTTAAGAAGGTTTTGTATTGGGGCAGGGGAACAGTCATTGTAGATGACGTCCGCTAAATGCAAAATATCAGTAAAAATAGAAGAAACAAATTGATTAATTTTCATTTGTAATATAAAGGCAACGGACTATGTTAACAGGAGATATGCATTGTAAATATTGATGCCATATCCTAAGGATTATACAGTTGGCTCCAGAAATTCCTAAAAAGTGCTCAAGGCATGCTATCTATTGACTGGCTGGGTGTGAAATTGGAAAAGACATTTCAAAAATTAGAGTAGAATCTGAGGTAGTTACAGTTTTGTTTAACAAAAGTAATTTGACCTTTAACCAGTTTATTATTGCACACTTCCTCCAAGAAATTGGTTAAGGAAAGAAAAGCAACTTTGAAATTTAATTCACGATTTGTAAAATGCCCCATGGGAAACTAGAAGGAGTAGGGGTCAAAGTTAGAAGGTGGAGAGTCAACAATTCAGTCTTTGCTTGTATTCCTTGCAATATCCTATTTTGGGTTGGAATTCATACAATTATAAAATTTATTTTATCCTTAATTGATGAAGGTGCAAACATCACTATTACTCCCGGCAGTCTAACTGTAGAGTTGTGTTCAGATTTAGTTTTTGGTTTGTGTTGAATCACTTTTGATATCAGGCAGAAACAGGTAACAGAAATGTCGCTTTTGATGGAAATGAAAATTAAATTTTGGGTAAACATGTTAGGCTAAAAACCTTGATTTTAATTAGAAAGAATATGCTTATAGGGGAATTAACAACATGAATGTATTGTCTTCTACCAATAAAAATAGGATGTCTATTTGATTATTGACAATCACTTACTCAAAGTAAACCACCTTTTATACAATAATTTTTATAAGTATCTGATAGCAAATATTTTTATACAATTTTTTTTTACTCATAGAAATCAACACTTCTGTTTACAAAAGAATGAACCAAATCCTTAGGTACATTTGGGTGTGAATTACAATATTTGTTTTTCTCATTTTCTTTTTTGAAGTTTTACTCCGTGATGGAATGTTCTTAAATTATACCTTACTGATCAAATATTCTCTTGATACATTTTCACAAAATGTGTCTAGTCTCAATTTATTCCAAATGGGAGCAACTTTGAAATGATATTTTCATATATGAGAAACTTTTAACAACTTTTATTCACTAGTTGTAAAAACACTCCAAATCTGATTGAATCTTGTATGCCAGTATACTTGATCATTCACACCTAAATAAAACAACATTTGAAATGTGTCCTATGATGTGCGTGAACATTTTGTGTACTTGAGCTACAAAGGTACCATATACATGTATATGCCAACATTATATTATTATACACAACAATATCAAATATATTTCATACGCCGTTGACGTACATGTATTGTTACATTTCATAAATCTCGTACCCATATTAGCATCACTCTGTATTCTAAATGATGGCTCCCATCAATATTATTTCTGACACCTTGAGCAAACTTTGAAGTCAATTTCGCCTAAATTTAATAAATTAGTTACTGCAACGATGTGTGGTCGTTCGGTGGTATAGCACACGTGCCCTTCGTAGGCACTTTCAATCATTTATATGGTAACCTCCTGACCCTATGTTTCTCTGGTAACATACCAGTTCCGGAAATGTATTTGTAATCCCCTGGAGCAATATGCCTTTATTGCCCTCTCAGATTGCTCGGGTCACTTTGTGGATCAATGTACTTTGTTGCAAATTTGTACCCCTTCCATTTTGATTGGGCCCAGGATTAAAGGAACAGCTATTAAAATGCATGAATGATTGTTAAAAACCTCCTGCTTTGAAATTGGAATAATCATTATTTATTCCTGATTATTCTTTTTTTATTAATTTTTAGGCTGGAACAGTCTATTTACAATGTACTTTAGATGAAATACTTTGAACATTTTGTATTGACAGGTCTACATGTCATCACATTGTGCTCATTTTTATGACTTGATAAAAACTAGGAGGGCATTTAATAGAGCTTGTTGCCACCGACAACTCGTCAGCGCTGGCTAATCCATTCTTAATTTTGATAGGATGGAAAGCATTATCGCTAACTGTTGCTATGGTTTCTGGTAGAAAATGTTTGCTTATCACTGACAGCAGTCTTCTTGAAACACCATCCAAATTTAACATTTGGAGGATATGTTAGTCTGATTTCCCTCCTTCTTAATCTTATATGAATGTGAGTAAATGTTAGCTGAAAAGTGTGGCACATAAAACAAATTTATAGTGATATACTGATTGGTCAAGTCCATTATATCACAACCTAAATATAAAATTCAGGTGTACTATGTATCTCTGTGGTTAATGTACCTTCAGCGCGCTGTCCAACCTTGGTGTGTGGGCCAAATGACATTCATACTAGCGCTATGCATCAAAGACCACAGTACCGTGATTAAATATCATAGCTAATCCTTGTAATTTCATCTTTGTTTGAGGAAGGAATTGAGGGAGAGGGGGGTGGTAATTCAATGATGAATTATTTGGTCTTGATTGCAGTTGGCATGCGTGGGTGGAAATGTTTCCGTGCCCATACCGCTGAGGACCGAAATGTAGCCCAGGGATACCTTCCTGGGCCCTAACCTTAGACCTCAGACAGCTGAACACTGTGCAGACCTCTCAGGGGTGCTATTTCCCTTTCTTGAGGCAATTGGCCCTATAAATTGAGGCATTGTTTGCTGCCATTGTTTGTTCAAAATTTGTTTGGGTTTATCCTATAGAAACATGTCATCTTTCAATCCTGAGGCCTCGTTAATCATGTATTCTCTTCTGGACCACCTGAAGATGTAGTGCGGCAGGCCATGCATTAGGCCAAGAAACAAAATTGTTTGGTTGCCAAAGGATACTATCTTTGAAAAACAATGCCGGTCAGTTGTAAATCATGTTTTTTTTTTATTTTTTTTTTATATTTTAACACAATTCACACAATTCATCAGAAAAATAATACTTGAAAGGGAGTTAAAAATCAAAGAACATCTGAAAATAATTTTACAGGTAGTATTTCATATGTTTATATATAATTTCAGTGATTTTTCTACTTGTGAGAAAACTGGAAACAAAAATGAAATGAATGAATAGAACAATCAGGTCAGGCCATTTTCATAGGGTCAGTCGGTTGAAAGCATCCAAACACTTTGTTCTTTGCCTTTGGAAGCTTGAGTTATACATCTTTTCCTTCGAAGAAGATGTTTTTCTACACCAAGAGGAAGTTTCTCTCATGTTGCAATGGATAAAATGCAAATTGAACTGGTCACAAATTCTGAATGGCGCGCAGTCTATGCATTCAAAAAGATATTTTTGATTGGCATAAGGCGATCAGCTGCAACTTGCAAATGATCGCAACTTTTTAACAGCAAACATTAAGTACTCCGTTTATACTAGCTATTGAGTTATCTTGCTGCGTTGTGGTGTGGCTCCATAAGAATTTACTCTTTCTGTGCATTGTACAAAAATGGAGGCATTTGTTTCTGTTTACTTTTTCATCATTTTTTTCTTGCAGATATCATCCCCTGATTTTTTGTAATGTTTCTGTACCCTCATTTGAGTCATCACAATGTCCTCGATTCAGTTTGAAGAATATTGATTTGAGTTTATATAGGTTATAGCTGTATGTGCAGGTCTGCAAGAAACATATCGATGTTAACAGGATTGCTTGGTAATGTTGATTTAATATTATTTACAGAAAGGTTACAGAGAATAGCACCAATAGTGTACAAAGAAAACTGTTGTGCATTGAAACCAAGAGTTTTGCTTGATGCAACCCAACAGAGATTCCTAATGAAAGATGGTAGTGTGATGTTACCACAACATCCATCTCACCTTTGTCCTGCACCATCTGGCCTCTTTCTCCTCTGGCAAGTCTCCTCACTGATTTCATGAACCTGTCATAGCAACAAGCTCGCAGACACATCATTAGCAGTCAAACATTAATTTATGTCCTTCTTTTGATTGAAAGGTTACAGAGAATAGCACCAGTAGTGTATAAAGAAAACTGTTGTGCATGGAAACCAAGAGTTTTGCTTGATGCAACCCAACAGAGATTCCTAATGAAAGATGGTAGTGTGATGTTACCACAACATGCATGTCACCTTTATCCTGCACCATCTGGCCTCCTCTTCCTCTGGCAAATCTCCGAACTGCTTTCATGAAGCTGTCATAGCAACAAGCTCACAGGCATCTCTCTGAAATGCATAGATTCATTTGTGGAGGGATTGTAGCTTAGATAAGGGTTTCATGCAACATACTCCCAATTGAAAGGGCTGTTTGATCCCATGTTGGTGTTACAATGGAGGTCCAGAATGTTACACTGTTTGTCAATATATTATGCCCTTCATTACAAATATGGTCTGGAGTTTTTCTAATCAAATCTCCTAGATGTTTTGTTGAAGCTCACGACACTGTTCCTGTTTGTGGAAGATATTGAATTGTTTCTTTAGAAAATATACTGTTGACAATTTTACTTGTTGATGTTCATCTTCTTCTTGTTTCATCACATAACCATCTCCCAATGTGAAAAATGTGAATAGCCACGCTTTTCACCACTACAATGTCCCTTTTGGTACAAGGTCCCAACATTTTATTGCACCTCAGAAAATACTGGTTGAACATGAACAATTCTAGGCTCCAAAGCTATCTGAACAACTCTTTATTGTATAAATTGGTAAATATTTTGCCTTACAGATTTCATTTGTTCAAGCGATCTTTGGGACCTGTTTGTCTTGTTGTTGCTAGAGGAGCTTTGCCTCTTCCAGAAACTAATGGACTTTTAGAACTCAAATAAACTTAAATCAAATTTTTTGAAATGTTGCAGGAGTGAAAACCATCA
The DNA here is from genome assembly GCA_036244855.1 of Temnopleurus reevesii. Lineage (NCBI taxonomy): Eukaryota > Metazoa > Echinodermata > Echinoidea > Temnopleuroida > Temnopleuridae > Temnopleurus > Temnopleurus reevesii. The sequence goes on along the minus strand of BQKZ01002606.1, from coordinate 11,930 downwards.
CAAATAGTAAATCTACACTTTAAAGAAAGGTTGGATCCAACACTTGAATGGTGAGACCCGACATGTTTGAAAACTTGATTTTCCATTTTGAAAAGTTTTCCCTCCAACCCTTTTGTTTCCACTTTTATAATGCCTACATTTAACTGCCGATCAAATAACACATTTTCCAATGCAATGTCTGCCTATTGAAATCTGATTGTTTCATGAGAATAAAGTGTCATTTCTGGGACTCGCCTCTTTACCTAGATCTTACCCATCGATAAAGAAGGGCCATCGTGACTTGATTGCATGGCTTCCACATGTTCCATCCCCCAACCCCATTGAACCCAATATAATCTGACCTACTTCTTTGCATGTCTGCGTTAGTACTCCTGCAAAAGTTTCCCGATCATTTTGTTGCAGTTTTATTTCAATATCATATGATATTCTTTCTTTCCTATACACCATCATTACAAGTCCATGCTAATCATGACTTTTGCCTCCATGTTTGGATCAATATATTGCAAATTAAAATTTCCAGGATCTGTGTTCAAGTATTTTATTCTTGTTCCCTTTGTTTAATGGAAGTTTGTTTGTATTGATTTTTTTAAAACATTTTTAGTTTTCTCTCTGATGTTTCAATCTTTTTATCAATTTTCCCTCCTTGAAATAATAATTCTTCTTGTTATGGTAAAGATGGTATTTTAAACGTATTTTCTTCTAAAAAAAAGTGGAAATGCCTAACTTACAATATACTAGATTTAAAATAAAAAAGAAAATTCATATGATTCTTGAGAAGATCTCATGTATTTTGTGTCTTGTTGAGAGCCTTTAATATATAAAATATTTTGGAGTTAATTCACCACACACATTAATCCCAAATATAGAAGGACACGAACCCTAGACTTGACCTAATTTGCTACAAAATATCTAAAATATCAACATTTTTTTATTTCCAAAGGGACTAATAGGAAAAGGTGCCAATTCAAATAATGAATTTAATGTTGAGAAAAGCTTCCGACTGACTGTTTTATTTGAAAGAGTGACGACAGTTTGCAGGCCTGTTCACTCTAGCCAGCTTTATGTGGATTTCCATAGCTAGAGGCAAACACTGTCTAGCTTCGTGGGTACCTATTGAAAATGGTGGTTGAAAATACTGCTATTACTATTTCAGCTCTATGCAAATTTTGAAATTTAAAACTTGAGAGAACAATTTTTATAATTGTCCCCAAAATTTTTTGTATCAGAGGTAAAAAAAAATGTGTGTTCATTTTCATAAACCATGGATTAATTTTCACTCAGCTGTGCTACTTTAGGAGTAATGTTATTTTCTATATTTTCATGAATGTTTTAAGTGCAAGATGCAATCTCACCTCCAAGACAAAATCATTTAACAGTGGCACGAAGTGTGAGTATAATTTTTCCTCGAAAATCTATTATGCCCTCTGTAACCTTAGATCCGATAAGAAAAGATTGAAGTGGATAGATAAATATGCTTGTGCCAATAAAATCTGAGATAGCTTCAATCGCCATCCCTGCTGCTAGTTTCGTTGTGATTAGCAGTGCTTTGGAACAGTTTGAATCCTGCCCTGATTGGATCTATCAGTGTGGGTGATGGGTTGCCATGGTTACGTGTCAACGGAGTTCCCATCTCACTTCGGTTCAATGCCTTTGTCGTCTTGTTCAACCTTCAGGCAACACCATCTCCCTCCTCACCATCATCTGTTCAAACTGGCAGAGTCACAATATTTGGTCCAGTCGACAGGCCCAGAACCTTTCAAGGTTTTTTTCTCTAACATTACAGTTATTGAGAGGTACCAGATCCTTTATATCAAACAATGGCATGGTTCAGGTCTATTTCAAGGAGAGTGAAAAAAAATTAAGACAATTTTTTATTTAGAATTTCTTTAATCTCAAATTTGCAACTTCAATTCATGCGGGGGTGATGTCACAGATGTCACAGATCCACTAATCTACAGCTGCCAATTTTGGATATTTCATGTTTTTTTAAAACAACAGTTTCATATGTGCCTATTCTTTTTCTGATATCCTCTTAGCTAGTTCCTGATTTTAGCACCCAATCGGTGTAATTCTTCTTTATGTATTATTGAAATCCCTTTTTTTCTTTCCTGACTCGTTTCTGGCATATTTTGTCTTCAGAAATCCTGAAGATTTCCAAGGAACTATTAAGAACCTAATTTTGCTTCCTTTTTTTTTCATTTGGGTCCATTGATCGGGATAAATTGTTTTATGGTTACCATGACATTATATTGAGTTAATGTCTGATACTAATCAATCTTCGGTACAGTGGCTGAGATCAGTGGAGGAGTGGGGGTTCAGTGGTCCTGATGATGCTTTTGTGGATATCCTGCACCTACACCACCACCACCACAACCACTTGCAATACACAAATTAGAGAAATACATTCCTCTGGCCAGTGCAATAAGAATCAGATTGGCTCCACCCACTCCCCTCCGGTACCGCGTCAAAGAAAGGAAAAAATCCTGGCTACACCTCTGACAATTGTAACATTTTCAACAGACAAGAGATAAAATTACAGATCAGCTCCATCTGAAAAAGGGTAGCAGGGTCCATCCCTTCAGGGAGCTACCCCTGGAAGATAATGATGGATGACTGTAAATCATTCTCCGCTTGTCGGCATCACCATGGCAACATTTCATCTTTCTTCCAACACCTTCCCATTTGCACGTAGGACCAATCCAATCTCCTCGGTGGTCTAATTGACTTATCCCTCCTAAATCATCGAAAAAACAATTTGTGTTCCTCCCCATGAGGGTGTTCAACCGTTTACTTTTTGTAATGAAACTTTTTCATTTTGCCATTTTCAGAAATTGCCACAGGTTTTATGGTTTAAAGAAAACGTGACATGAATGTCTGTAATTGAAGAATAAATTCTAAATAAATATTGCATTTCCAAGAACATGCAATTCATTCCAAAGGAGTCTTCATACGTTTTGCATTTAACAATAAATTCCCCAAATTCTTGAAATCCAAGTCTTTTCCTATTATTCTTTGTTTGATGTACACTAGCAAGTCATGTCATGGATGACATTTAGAAGTAATGAAATTCATAAGTTTTAAAATCAAATTTGCCACTGATGGGAAAAGGATAACATCTTATTCAAGAAATAGAATATCTGGCAGTATTTGAAATATAATACAGCATTTCAATGAAAATAAAATCAAACTCCATTGTATTTTCAAAGTACCAAGGGGAGATTTCCTTTGTGGTTGGAGGGTAAGAGATGGGGAATGTCTTAGATGTAAGAACAAAATGTAAACTTGGGATTTAGATCTCAAACACCAGGACCTCTTGGGCAAGAAGGTTTTGATAACGAAATCCCTCTTGGATTTGAAGGTTTGTTCTCATGGATGATGCCAACCTGCATCATTTTTCATACCAATATGCACAGAGCTGCCAAGTCTCCATGATTGAGCAGGAAACTCCTTGAAAATGAGCTGATTTTTAGCAAGAAATTTCATATTTTCACCAATCTCTGTGATTCATTCATTGATTTCCTCAATTGGATTGTGTGTTAAAGAGGAAGATCTCTCTGGTTTCATGGTAAAATCTCCCTGAAATGTGAATTTTCAGGTTGGCAGCTCTGGATGCATGGTGATGATTTTAAAACAGTGCAGCATCACACTGTTACTATAAAGAGAAAGGGGCGTGATGGTAGGGTGTCGGTAATGGGAATAATCTCGCTAGGACTATCAGGGGGACCATCCTTGGCACATGCCGGGGTAAGCAGGGTTCATTGTCAGGGCCTGTGCTCCCACATGTTTGTTGTTTACAACCAAATCTCCGACCTTCATCGCTGATCCGGGTGACACATAAGCAACAAAAGACAGAGATCAACCCTCCGTAAATTGTTTGTCAAAGTCTCAAACTTTACAAGTGCTGCTCAACTCATCATGATTAATGTGGATGGGACATGTGGAGCCATGATATCGCATCATCACATCGATATCCCCTCATCTCTACTCCATGTTGAAACAAAGTGCGCTTGATCCCAAATCTGCTGGATCGCCCCATCCCAACCTAGAGCTTACCATAACCGCTCTTTTTCTTTAAATTTCATGTTAAATTTGAAAATAGGCAGGCCCGTTTTACATCTTGCTTTTATTGCAGATATTGCATTAATAAGAATGAATTAAGATAGCAATTAAAATGCATCAAATTAAATTGTCAGATCAATATCAGCTTTGATATGAAAAGATCTGCTCGGATATTTACTCTCAAATTGCATTTACTTTTGGGGGGTTGAGGTTCATAGCTTTTAAAGAAACTGAGTGGTTGGATCGGATTGAACAATAATCTTGTTTTTATAGATTTCACCCACAGTTACATTCTTTGCCATAATCAGTATTTGTATAAATCTATGTAATTGTATATGATTTTATGTACCCTGACAAGATGAAAATTCCCTTAGATATGGTGTTTCCTTACATAGTGTATGTAACTCAGGTAATGTTTTTCTTGTCAGTGTCAATGGATTAAAAAGGTTATCTGAGGAGACGGGTGCGAAGCATTACTAGAGCATAATGGGATTCTGAATGTATCGTGTTATCTGTAGATTTTAATACCCATGTATAGGGTAAAATGGGATAGAGAAAGTAATGATTCATTTCTGGTTGGCATGCCTGTATTATGGGGGTTACCAATGTCCATTGTTTTGATAAATACAGTTGGGAAATGATCTTGAATAGGTGCTGATGCCCTGCCTAGTTCAAAGATGTATGTAGGCATGGCGATGAGCAGACTCTGGCCATCATCTGTTTGTAATCGCTTTCACATGCGCCTGCTTCGAGCTCTCTTCACCTCTGTACAAGGAACCAATTACATCATACACACCCCTCTCAGCTGTAAAGGCCCATTCACATATTTGCAAAATCATTTTAACATTTCAGATATTTTCCGTTAGACCAATACACTCATCATTCCTTAGCATTTACTCATCATAATTTCTTCTCCAAATACCTGTACCGTAGCATACCTCTTGTACCAAGTACACATATCAAAGAAGTGAGAGGAAAGGGTGCTGGTTCTATTCTGATGAGTGGATCTTGGTTATATTTATGATAATAATGATTTTAAATTTGTATAGCACTCTAATCTGCTCTGAGGCACTCTAAGCATACTGCAACATCTGCAGACAATATATATAAAGTTCGGAAGTATTATTAGGCAAAGTTAAGCAAGTCAGCATAAGATATTTCTAGGAAATGACAAGACGTATCTCTTATTCTCAATTTCCTTGTATTGATGAGCATATGACTGATGAGAGAAGAGCATATTACAACAATATTTTAAACCACTTGCCGTTTGAAGGCTGATATCCACATGTGTATCAGAGCCTTACCAGATGTTCTGCAATTGTAGAAATGGGTGTCACTTTGGCAGATAGCCCAGTTTTAAATCAACTTTATTGTCCCAATCGCTTTGACGGAGAGGGATAAATTGAGTACAGGCGTGTATGTCATACAGGTTATGTTGTAATGGCTCCTGGTTCTAAAGAAATTTCAACATAATGGTGAAATCTGCCCACTCTAACCAGCTGCCTGAAGAGTTTTCAGGTGAATCTCGTGCACAGGTTCTGTGCTTTCTAGAGCTGTAACTCACATCTGATACCATAGACCTCCCGCTACCCCATCCCCACAAAGAAAAAATAAATTGAAATAGAAAATAAAGAATCTTTATCTATAGGCAGGTGGCTGTTATTAGGTCCAACAACAATTAATGTCAGATTGTCCAAGTAAATATACTTCTTCCTTCACACCTATTGAAGTGGGATATTCATATTCATAAACTGCTGTCAATTTTGCCTTAGTAGAATCCGTTGGGATTAGAAATAGCCTTTGCTTAGAGAAAATTCTACTTTCAAGGGGTAGAATCAATAGCATACGAAGAGAAGGGGACATGAAATAACCTTTTGCTTAGGCCATTATTTGATTTATACAGGGCAAGCGTAGATAGTGGTATTATTAAAAAAAAGTTAATGCATTTAATATTTAGAAATAATTTAAGGATTGCAATAAAAAGAAATGATTCAACAGAATAGAGAAATATTGAAAGCAGGAACTTGATTTTGGCTGGAGCACAGTTTTATGCATCCTCCTCCAGTCTATTCTGAATACATGCACAGATGGTGTCACCCATTGTTTATAAACACAGTCACTTTTATCCATGGAAACCATTTCAACTGTGAAGGTGTGAAATGGTAGTTAAGATGCCAATGCTTATTTTTGTCTGGACTGCTTCTCTTACCATGAGCGCCCAGCTGTGGCGGAAACTGGCGCTATACAAGAGGCCATCATCATCATCATCAATTGAAAGACATTAATTTGTGAATCGCTTCAAAATTAATTCAAAGATCCGTTTTAATTTCTTTTCTCTATTTAATAGACAATATTATCTTTGTATTGTTGATAGGTTAGAAATAAGAATGATCTTTATAAAAAATGAATATGATACATTACAAATCAGAAAAGCAATGAAATTGGAATGAGCCCTCAACGCAGAAACTAGATTTGGTAGGATGGTGACGTCAGCGCAATAGAATAATCGATGTAGTGTAAAATGTGTTATTAATTTGTTTGTTGGGATTTACTGAGTTACTCTAGTTCATTTATTTTTCTAAATTTAGCATTAATTAATCAATGATAAGCTCATGACTTTATTAGTGGTGGAGTCAAAGCAAGGTGTAGCTTTATAAATAGGAATGTGAATGGAGTCAGTATATACATGTAAATAGGGTAATCTCGTGCATTCACCTTGGACATTGCTGCAAAGTGCATGATACTTTAGGAATTATTAGCAGTTCCAGTTGACTGGAAGTGCTAATATATCATGACAACAGAGAATATGATGTATCATATTCATCCCTATTGTGCTGCACTCCACCCAGGTGTAAATTGATACTGAATGCTGAAGCACCCCTATAGTAATAGTGTGTTGTAGGTCAGCTACAGCCAAGGTAATAATATAGATTGTAGAGCGCTTAGAGAATTCTAATGAAGAGTTGATAAGCGCTATATAAAAGACGTGTATTATTATTATTATAGAGCGTCAAGGAGTATATGTCGATAGTAGCAGTGCTATATGAATGATGCTATTGTTAATATTATAAATATTATTTTCATTATTATTATCATTATTGATATTTTTATTGTTGTTGTTGTTTTTGTTTTTTTTATTTTTTTTTTTTTATTTCAACTTTATTTTTTCTTTTTTTTTTCCAGATTGCCCAAGCACATACCAATGCGTCTGCTCTACGTGATGCAATTCATCGCAACACTGTGGCCTCTGTTAATAATAACGCATCTTCTTCATCACCAAATCGTCTGCCACGTCCACCTCCGCAGTCTGCCATTGCCCGTAAACCAATCAGCACAAAACGTTTAGCGAGGTATGTAAAAGTAGTAATAGGTAATTTAAGAAAAATAGTTATCAAAGTTTTCTTTTTTCATTCACTATCAGAGAGAAATCACATTTTTAAAGGAATTATTCAAATGCAAATGAAATACTTCTGAAACTCAGGAATGATTTGGCGTTACAATGGATTGATAAGACAGGTAAAATGTTCAACATATAATTTCTACTGTAGAAAGATTAATCGTTTAAAATATTTAGGTTTTGAAGAAAAAATGGGAAAATTGATTTCTAGAAAAAGGCATCATTAAAATGTGAAAGCACAAAAAGGGTATGCAGTAATTTCTTGTGGGATATTGATTTTATACTGCTGTGAACATAGATGTCAAATGTCAGGGTCTATTTCATGTGTTTGAAAATCAATTATTTCATGATAGTGTAGTCAATGACATGCAATGAAGAATAAATAGAATATGATTTTGGCCATATCATATCATCTTGGCCATTAGTTTTTAATACCAAAAAGTCTTCATCTGGATTGAAGTCGCTCCAGAGGCTTTATTGTATTTTTTTTTTATATATTATATGTTCAATGATATTTGAAAATTAAAAAGAAAGGCAGCTTTTAACACTGAAACTGAATATTAAAAAAAAGAAGTTCTAGATTACAGACCACTTACCACTTGTTAATAGCCCTTGAAATTGATTTGCTGCCAGGCACCCATGGAACATATAGAAATTGTGTGTCCTTTTCAATTTATAAATGTCTATTATTAGAACCCAGACTACACTTAAATTTCTCCCTTGACTTAGTTATATTTCAATATCCCATGTTTCTCGGGAAAGAACTGGCAAGTCCTCTCGTGAATGAGCACCTTCAAGATATCATCAATCACATTCAAATCATAGGAAAGATTCGCCCAATGTATGGATAATTCTCAGGAAAAAAATCACTGTTTGAATTTATTGCTTTTTGAGACCAATGTCGTTTGAATCTTCAAATAATTTTAGGTACATGTATGTGTTGGGTATTTTTATTTCAGTCAAATGTTTGAGCACCATTTTTTTAGGTTGCCAAAATATTAATATTATATTTTCATGTGTGACTCTGAGTGGGATTGTTTTAAGAACACTTCTTTCTAATGGTCTATTTCCATTCTTCTAGCATTTTGATCCTTCTTTCTTAAATTCTCAAAAGGCAGTGCTTATAAGAAATCTCTCGCTTTCTCCTTTCACAACAAACAGTAAAATTTGTTTCAATAGATCGAGAAACTGATGGAGAAAGAAAATTAACTGATTTGGTGAAAGGTGCTAACTGAATCTAATAACTCACCTTTCTGTCAAATACATTTGTTACACAAGGAAACAACTAATTCAACAGGCTATCACTCAGTACCTCGTTGAGAAGAAAAAAATGACCTGCTCAAAAATTTGTATATATGCGTAATTGCTTTCCAAGCTGCGTGGAATTTCCGATTCAGCCTGTCTGCATCACCACGAACCTTTTCTAGTATTGTTCAGATCAAATGTTGAGGTTTATCCTCTACGAGGTGCTAATTGGAGATTTCATCAAGTTGTCAAGTCTTTTCAAGTCGGATTAAACAAAATCTGCTAAAGACCAGAGGTTATTGTCAGCATATTGCTCATACAAGTTTTTGCCTCTCTCAGTAGAATGCAAAGTCAAGGAAGAACCTGTCAAATGGATAATTTACACTTTTTTATTCTCATTTTCTTTCGCTCTCACTCACTCTCCATCACATGTGCACTTGATTTTGCAAGCACAAAAAGTTGATAAATCATTGTATCTCTGAATCCATTCATATATTGCATTTTGAAGAAATACTATTTGCATCACTTGATAGGGCAGGCCAATGTGTTCACACCTTGTTTCATTTTACTCTGATGAAAAGAAAAATTAAAGGAATTAAAGGAATTTATTCAATTAATGTTGTTTTTTTGTAAATTTGGCATTTCATTCTTAGATACTTTGCCAGTGTGAAACCAAAAATCTTCAAGCTACCTTTAATAGAATCTAACTATTGCCTTAAAAACCTAACTATGTGGATCTGTTTTTCTTTCTTTTTCATGGGGGTGTATTTCTGTGTCATTTGAGTAAATCCATGTTTAATTTTATCAAAGTCATTTTAAAGATCATGTAAAATTTTCTCAGCATAATTGATTCTACAGAAAATTTTGATACAATCCAAATGATATGTGTAAATCTTTTTTATTCCAATCAAATTATATGAAAATGCACTTAAGTTTTGCTATAATTGATTTGTTTTAGGACATCACAAGTTGAAGAGGGACCAAGAAGCAGTAGTCATGGTAACAGCTTCTACACCAATCTCAAGTATAACAACATGACAGGAGGAGTAGGATCAAAACATACTGGTACAGGTGAGATAAATTGAGAAATCACTTTATAAGAATGCATTTAAAACTCCAGAAAGTAATAGATCTAGAATATATAGAACTTTTATATTAAAAAACTGTTGGATGCAAGGGGTCTAGAATGTAAAAAGGTTGAATCTGCCATCCAATGAGGAACGTATCGTCCGTGTTTTCACAAAGTGACAGTAGACACAGAGTGTTGCTGCATGAAGATAATGTAATTCCAACATAGCAAGATTAAAAAGAGTATTCCATTGAAATATGAAAGTATCTTGCAATGGTTTCAAGCAACAGTAACCACTGGAATCTATCTCTACATGAAAACATGGAAAACATGCATTTATTTTTTAATGATATATTCATTTATTTATTCATTCATTCATCCATCTATTTATTTATTAATCTATTTGATACTTTCATACAGGTTAAACCTGTTACTGATTAGATTTAGGGGGTGTTGTTCAAAAGTTGCAATTGATCGCAAGTTGCAGTCGATTGGAACGTGCCAATCAAAATCATTGTTTCATGCACATCTTGTTAGATGTGCATACCGTGCGCGAATGAAAATGCGTGTTACAATTTGCAAAGTTGCAGTTGATTTTCAGTTGATTTTGAACAACACCCAAATACAGTGTAGTGCTACTTTTTCTACCCAGATGATATTTCACCATTAAAGATATTTTCCAGTTGTAACTGAGTGAAAGAAGGACGAGAGCCTCCTCCTGGTTGCTATACTAAGAAGATTTTCAATAAAAAATTGATTACCCAGTCAATTGTAGATTTGTTTGAGATTTAAAACATTTTTTTATATTTCTGTAAGAGTTAGGTCTTTGTATCGTAAATTTATAGCGTTGGTTACAGACTTCCATTACCTGACTTTACTCTTCTTCCTCTTTCCAATTTTCCCTTCCCCTTTCCTCTTTCTCATCAATGTTCTTCATCCCTTTTCTTTTCATTTTCTTTCAATGTCATTTATTATTCTGTATTGTAACCACTTTATTCTTCCTATAGGATTTTGATAGAGTCTTTCTTTTTATATCCATTGCCTTGAAATTATATAAAGCAGACTCGAATCATCCTCGTCAATTTTGGTCTATGACCACCCTCAACTGTCTTACATCTGGCTCTGGTTTTGTGTGACGGCAGATTCAAAAGCTGTCTTGCCCAGCCCCCCAAAATAGTTCAAGGCTCGCCTTGCTCTCAACCCAATTATCAAATTTAGGATTCCATAGAAGGTCTTAGAGAAAGAAAAACGGACATAATTTGACAATCTGACATTATCTTCAGCCAGTGTTGATCGAGTGCATGAGAAAAGTTTGTGACTTCTCCAATAAAACATTTCTGATATTCAAAAATATTACATTTGGGGATTCCATCATTGATTTATGGGAAAAAATTAACCCAAAAGGAAGAAGGGTTGATTTGGAAAGCTTCACAAAAGATGCTGTAAATTGTGTTATATGTGAAGATTCTGTATATCAGTTATGCAATCATGGTTCATCAAATTTTATGAGATTTTTTATCTTCGCTTCACCCTCCCCAAACCTCTTCATCATTTTGACCATACGATCTTTGCTATTAAAGATTATCTCCCCCGCGATTTGTTATTTTTTTGTCTCCAAATATTTTCCTTCATATACCATTGACCTGGTATCATTTCTCATAATTAATACCTGTATCTATGCACAACTTTTAAGACAAATCAGTGAAAGCATCCTCTTGTACAGCCAATGGTCACGCTTTGATAGCTGTCTTCTTTCTTGCATCCTATTTAAACCCATCTGTTTTAGCCACTTCAGGCATTTCTTTTGGATTTCCACTGCATGAAGATTGGACTGAAAAAATACTTGACTGGTTGCTCATTACAGAAGTATAATCTACATTCAAACCCAGCAAATATTATGTGTTGGATCCTGAATAGAAATACTACCGTTTATTAATGGTTTGAGTAAATGTATATTGTAACTAAACATTCACTTAATAGTTTGTTCATGGATTTCCGTTGATCTGGTAGTTCAATTCTACATCTTAAAGGGCAACATTGTTGGTCTGAAAGAGAAGAGTTATACACCACAAATCTTGTTAATCTGAAATGGGAAGGGTGTACCATAGTATCCCTGAGGGACCCCATGGGTCTCCTCCAACCCTCGTACCCCAAGGCCCC